>QTSX02005148.1:102997-177577 GCA_014839935.2 Entomophthora muscae
TAATCCATCTCACCACATATACTCTCTGAACTGTATGATCTACATATAACCCATGAAAGTGATTATCTTTTTTAATAAATGTGTACTTTTGGTTGTAATTGGTATACTAATTTAAGAACAAATAATATTTTACTTGGACAAACATGACATTCATAATACCTGGAATGGGTTGGTATATGCAAGCAATAAATAATATTAATATCAATTGAATATTATGACTTAAAGCTTTAAAAAACAGTTTTATTTGTTGATATATTTAAAAAAATCTCAATGTTATAGCTGTGCTGTTTTAGCAGAGTTACAAGGGGGGAAATAATTAGAGACTAGATAATATTCTTTATTGAGAGATAACTATTATATAGTTGTTGTAAATTGTGAATATCAGGAACATGATTGTGTTGATCACTTGGTTGGATGATTAGGGGGTGGCTTGATCCTGTTAATGAGTCAAGAGCTAAATCAAGGCATCCACTTTATGGGATCATCATTTGCTCATGTTGCTGTTTCTGGGGATTTGAGTTGACTTCTGCATTTGGCTACAGGTCACTGGAAAGTTGGATTGCAGGTCACAAACCCGCTTAGTTGGGACCTTTCTGGGGGGTCAACTCTGTTGTTTTGATATCAATTAGATGAAAAGACTAAACATTTTTATTGGGATATTTTTATTGATATAAAAGGGGTTGGGATAAGCACAAGGAAAACATGGCGGAATTGGAGGCAATGATCAAAGAGATGGATGCAGCAGTGGCCAAAATCAGGGAGGTTAATCAAAAGGTGAAGGATGTTCTCAAGGAGGTGGTGTTATAAGGTGACAAACTGAACAAACTTACGGTGAAGGCAGCAAGGAACAAGATACCAAATACAACAGAAAAACTTGCACCCAGGCTCTTAAATGTACAAAAAGATGTTTTTGCCAACCTGCAGTTCAAGCCACATGGATTTGCAACCGCAGAGGCATGGGTAAAGGATCCAGAGATGTTTGAATAGCTAAAAAATATAAAAAATAAAAACAGAAACCAACAGAAAATGACCAGTAACCTGCAATTAAGAAGACCTGTGAAGCAGCCCCTGTCAAGGGAGCAACAGGTAAAGATATAGAAGAAGGTAAAAAATAAAATAATTAATAAATAAAAGGATTATACTAACTTTTTTATTTACAGATGAGCACAAAGGCGTACTACAACAATTCCTGAAATCACATGTAACCAAGACCTTTTACAGCAACTATGTCCTCCATATGGGTCATTATTTGTTAGATTAAGCCAAGGCGCCAGCTTAAGCATTTCAAAGCCTTTTAACTTCTTTGGTATCATTTAAGTCATAAACTTATGTTTTTTGAACATTAGTATAATGCTTAGTTTACTGAAGAAAAGTTTAATAGTGTAAAATATACAAATAATAGAAATAAATCTTATTTCTATTAGCTGTATTTTTTGCTAAAACCCTTTTTTCTATTTTAATAAGCCAAGAATTAAATATATGAGTTGTATGGGAGAGTAATAGCAGCCCCAAAGCTATAATTGCTATTACCCTATCTTTGGCTCATATAATTAATTTCTTAGTTATTTTTAGAAAAAAAGTTGTTGTATTTAAAAGACTATTTACCCTATGTGAAATATAAGTTTTTGTTATGCGTCCAACTTCATGAACATGTCCTACTAATCCTTTAGTAGTATCAGCTCTCTTTGTTTCTCTGTCATCTGTTCAGAACTTTGCACAATAATTTATTTTGGAGTACTCCTTAACATCCTCAAATGTCAAAGGTGAAACATACAGCTCACCATCTTTCATTAAATATGAAAGATTAACATAAAATGCTTTGACTTCAAGCCAGCTTTTTTTAGGCCTAGATTTTCTATCATAGATGTGAAAAAAGATTTTTTGGGAAACATCTGAATTATTTACAAGTGTCTCATATAGACCCTTTCTTTCTTCCTCTCTCTCAAAAACCATTTTGAGATCATTTATATTTTTTATATACATCTCATTTTCCTTTTGTTTAAATATTTTAGATAATACACCAAAATGACCATCAACAATACTTTTGCCATGACACTCAACAAATCTATTAAACTTAATTGTTCCTTTTACAATTTTAGGTACCTCTTTAAAAAGATAATATAAGAATTCATAAGATCTGAAATGATTACCATTATCAGTCCAAACTTTAATATTTTTAATATTCTTAAATTTATTATTTTTAAGCAGACTTATCAAACACTGACCTGAAAACAAAGAGTCATGAGATAAAATTTCAGATAAAAAGTCATGATACTCATATTTAATTTTCTCATTTTCTTTAAAAGCAATTGCAAATCCTAATAAAGAAATAGGTATTTTCTCATAAAAACAATTATTTGTCTCTATAGGACCCCCACCTATTTTAAAGTTTTCTTTATAGTCTATTACTATAACACATGAATTATTATCAAGATTATTTATATCACTAATATATTCTTTATTTTGATGCTTATAAAAATTTTCATGTAGGTCAATAGATTCCAAATTTTCTTTAATAGATTTAGGCAATGGCAACTTCTTTAAACTCAAATCCTTTTTCTTCATTTCTAATGACTTTTTTAAGTTGCAAATGTTACACATATCAGTTTGCTTTTTGCTTTTAATTATATTATCAGGAATAAGCTTATAAAAAGTGGAAAGTGAAATAGAAATATTGTTTTTTATTTTCATATCTTTGTAAATTTCTTTTTTTGTTTTCAATAATGAGTATTTTATTTTAGTTGAGTATTCACTCAACTCTTTTTGTAATTCTTCATAAATCAATCCAGGGGATTTTTTAGTGAATTGGCTAGTTGGAAATGAATTTTTTAATATATGTTTTAAAATATTTTTTATGTTTTCTTTCTTTACTGAATCATTTTTTCCTTTTTTATTTTTGAATTTAATGATGCTTTTTTAGCATTTTTTATTTTTTTAGAATATGAATACTCATTTTTTGTTATTTTAAATCCACAATCCCAAAGCTCTTTCAGACTGTAGCTTGATGTAACCAATGCTCTTAGGGAAGGAAGATGCTTGGCAGGGGACTCTGACATCAATTCCTTTAGGTTGTTAAGGAAATCATCTGTCTTAGAATTTTGTATGACAGGTAAGAAGGTACTTTTTCCAAACTCTGTTTTTAATAAGAAATGCTCAACAAAGCTGTTAAGATCACTGCCAGCAGTAAAAAGGAATGTTTGTTTAAGCATAGAGATTCTTTCTCTCTTAGTAGAAGCCCCCAGTGAGAAGAAGGGTGTCATCTGAGGTGCAAACTTGATAGGTTCCATAGTGATAGTGGTTGGGTTCCTTGGCTTGGTTCAGGCAGTTCTTGCTTGGAAATAGATGTGCAGTTATCAGAGAGGAGTAAAGGTGTAGATTGTAAAGTAAATTTCTGTAAAGTTGAGCTGTTTAAATACCATGTTAGCTGAGCTTTTGCACTACAGGCATAAATCCCCAACTGACCCCCAACTGATCTCCTTAATTTATCAATATCACCCCTGAAGTCTGATATCATTGTTTATTTACCCCTTTTTATATTCTGGTTAACTGTTGATATTTCCGCGAATAGTACTTCAATCTCGCTCAAACTAGTATCATTAGAAAGCCCTTAATCTCAGCTTTCGGAATTGTGCTGCAACTTTATATTTCAATACTGATTTAGTATCTTGAAGTGGCTTTGAATGTAAGCTTATAAAATTATTATTTGAAATAAAATATGCTAATTAACTCTTAAAGTATGATATTTTAATCAATAAACTAAATTTAAAGTATAAATCATTATTTAGCTTACTTTTACTAACCAACTCAAAAACCTTTTTTAAATAAACTTAAGTTTATTATAACCTTTAACAGTTCATAAAAGTGAACTTTATATATTTTAAATCTATCAAAACAAAAATATTTTTCTAATCACATATAAATATTTGCTTGTATAATTAAATTTGTATCTTATTTTTATAGATACAATGACTAAGATCATTTTCCGTTTAGTTCAAATAAATTTTAACCTTTATAAAATTTAATTAAATAAAGCAAGATTTTGATACATTCTTTTTTATGTTTGAATTTTTTATACATATTATCTCTAGCATACAGTATAAAAATATAATTTTATTAAATAGTTGTATAAAGCTATTTTATTAATATTAAATACTTAAAATTTTGAAAAGAAAAACTTTTACTCTCTTATAAGTTCTTATTATATATTTTCTATAAAATCTAACTTAAGAATAAATTACTTATGCTAAATGAGATCACTGAAATTTCAATAAAAGTTCAGTTTTAATTTTGGTTTTAGTTTTTTTTTGACTTTTTACTAGATTTTTTTAAAAAATCCAAAATTATTTAATATTTATTAAATATGCAAAAAGCTATCTGCCCTCTTTTTAAAAAGAGGGATTCAAAAATTATTATATTTTAAATTAAATATTTTAAAAAAGCTAAGATTTTAGGCAACAATTTGATTTTCAACAAAAAGCATCATATCAGTTTTTATTGTATTTTTAGGTTGCTCTTTTTAGAATGATGTCATTTTGTACTAATCAGCTTTCAAGAAATAATGGTATATGAAATAAGATTGTTACCAGCTTTTAATACAGTTTAATTTAGCTGTAAGTAGAAAATGATTAATTTAATATAGGTTTTTATATTATAAGGATTAAATAAGATTTATTTTGATAAAATTGTTGTAATTATTTAAATTTATTGATAAGAAAATTAAAACAAAATTTTAAAGTTTTAAGTAGCACAGTTAATAGGAAACAGATTAATCTAACAAATAATGACCCATATTGAGCATCAGCTGGTTCTGATGCCAGCTGTCTGATCCAACATTCTAGAAAAATTAAAACAGAAGTATCCTATCAACCCACCACAACTTGCAGAGCTCCAACCAAAACCAAATGATGCTGAAAGGTGGGTTGCAACTTTGGCTTTGGCCTTAAAGATCCTCCTCAACTAGTATGATCTTCCCCACCCAAATTCTGCAAGCTATTTTTCCTCCGTTTCTGGAACTTTTTCAACACCATGCTATATTACAACTTACACTAACTGGATAGAGGACAAGAAGAAGTATGTTTCTGTTTCCTGTCAGAGTATACAATATTGCATGTCTTAAAATATTTTAAAGAAAAAGTAACCAATCTTACCTAAAGTTTGTCTGCTGCCATGCCCTGTGTTGTGGGAGTCCTTAGAGACTGCAGGGCCTCCTGGTGCTTCAACAAGACTGGAATCCTGCTGACTATGAAAAAACCTTTGTAACTATTTTCCTAAAAAATAAACTAATTACATTATACAATAAGTTTTGTGAGTTCTCAGCCATGCTTTCAGGGCAGAGAATTCACTTAATTATTTACCTAGGTCTTGTTATAATGATGGGGATTAAAGCAGAGGCTTGCAATACATTAGACATAATAATTAAGCTGGGCAAAGTTTGACATTTACTAGATGAAAAAATGATTGTGTCTGGGTACAGCTCAATAAAGCATGTTATTTGCAACACATTTATTCTTGCTGCCACTGATATAACGTCAGATTCAACATAAAAATATCATCTTGGCCAATTGTATCACAGTGCTTCCATACTCAAGCCAACATAAGCTATATAGTATGAGAGCCATGTCAACATACACTTTGGCAATAGAAATTTCTAGTTTATTTCAAAGAAAAGTCCTGGAATTCCACCAATCACATCCCCAATAAAGCTCCTCAACTCAAATAGAAGTTTTAATCTCTTATATATATCTACTTTTAAAATCTACTCTAATAAAACCATTCATATGCAAAAAATAAAATCATTATATAACAATAATTATGTGTGTATGTTCATTCATTCATCCTTCTTTGCTTTGTTAATTTTTATTATAACTGACAGTAAAAATTCAGAATCACAGAAATAAAGTCAGTATAAATTAAAATAAATAAAAATAACTATTAAAAAATAAAATCCATAAAAAATATTTGGAATTTCTAAGTCCTTAATTGATTGGCTGCTTGGAGAGGCACGCAAGGAGAAAAAAATCAGTGTGTTCATAGAATTTACCCATGGTCTCAGCTGGTAGGGTATGGACACCAACTTGTAGAAAATTGAACAAATCATTGGGCCCAGATGGTGTCCTCTTCTTGATAACTTGCTTAAGCCTCCCAAAAACTTCCTCAATTGGGTTGAGGAATGGGGAATAAACATGGAGGAAGAGAAGACATAAAGGCTCTGTAGTCAATTGTTGGGAGCCAATTTCTACACCAGGCTCAATCACCTGGAATTCATTGAAAATATCTGCCATCTTGTGGAGCCCAACATTATCCAATACTATGATATTGGTGACACCCAAACTGGTTACTCAGAGGTGCTCCCAAACCAATTAGAGAAATACCAAAAAGGTCCCACTATTATGGGAACCCTTGATTATCTGGTATAGTTCAATATCAAGGGGGCTAAGAAGGGCTATCATAGAGTAGGCAACAGAACAGAAATTCACATACCAAGCTACACCATTCTTTTCACCTTTAGGCATATACCCATATTCATTGCACATTGACAATGCAAAGAAGGACTTATCAATGTAGTAGAACTTTACTGTGCCCTTTTCCTTCAGCGTGGTGTATGTCCTGGTGTATTTCTGGTAGTAAGCAATGTTGTATGAGCTGTTTTAATTGTACAAGAAACCCCAAGTTTTTTCCAGGAGAATCTCAAACTCTTCACAGTGTATTAAAATGTAAAAATTGAGGCTTTAATCCCAAAAGTAAACTCAACCATTAACTGAATATTTTCCAGTTCAAGATGGCAGTTTCAATTGATATACTTTTGTATTACTCACAGGTGTTCCTTGACTAATGAGATTGGCTTGTGTTTGGATTTCTCCAGAAAGAGAACAGTACTTGTTTTCAGGTAAGTTGTGCAGAGCCAATGGGCAGATTTTTCCGAGATCCCAACAATGGCCGTGGCCTTCCTGTAGTCAGTTGCCTCCTCCATGAGCCTCAAGAAAGTTCTTGCGGGTGAAATTGGAGATGATATGGTACTTGGCCTTTTTGGCATTGGGAAGTAACTCCACAGGCTTGGCCACAACACAGGGCATAGACACTTGGCTGTAGAATGCAGCAACCTTTTTGAGCACCTTCTACCCTTTTGTTGTTTGGAAATACTGGGGTGGCTTGTCCTTGTCTGCCCCTTTGGAATCACTCACATAAGGCTTGTAGCTAGTATCAAGTACAGGCTTAACCTTCTCCAGTATGGCTGCAGTAACACTATTGCAGCAGTATACAGGGTCTTACACCAAGGACATTCTCTTAATGGTGACGTCTTTTACTGTTCTGGTTGTGGTGATCTTTATGTATTTTCTGGTCAGCTTCTGGACCCTGGTAGTTATGCTCTGTACCCTTGCACTCTGTGCCCCTTGAGCTGATTGCATCAGTGCAACCCCACTATTAAACTCTCTTCTTCTGTCTCTTTCCTGAGTAGGCACTTGTGTTGCACTAACTCTTTTCTTTGGCCTGTGGGGGCAACTGTCAGGGATCTAAGCTTGGGTGGCCGGCCCTCTGTTTTCAGGAATAAGTGGGCAGGGTTTTTTGTGGGCAGAGCCCACCAAAAGAGATGATCTAACTTAAAGAGGTAAGAGAAGGACTTTCTCATCCAGGAACATGGGCCAGCAGCCAGGATTATTGTGTCAATCACCCTAGTAAGGGTAATATACACAATCCCAAACAGCTTGCCAGTGTGATTGATTGGGAGGTTGGGTGAGGAGGCAGGCATTGGCTTGAGGGTCACAGGCAGTTCCATATTGAGTTTTTAGGCAGGCAGGTAGTTGAACTTACCTCTAAAAAACTTGGGTGTTGATAGGATCCAGGATCCTTGACGGTTGTATCTAACTGAGGATTGTATGAAGGCCAAGGGATCTAGTTCAAGAATCTTTTCTGGGGTGTAATCCCTATATTTGGGTCTCAGAGGGTACTCTGTGAAGTGGACGGGACCAAAGGAAACACCTGGAGAACAGAAATCTGCAGGCTGAGGAGCAGGAGGGCCATATTATCTTGTACCAATTTGATAGATAGCAAAGAAAAAATAAGGCAGTAGCTGTGTAAGCCAAAATAACATAACTTTTATTCGAAAATGGCAATAAGTTTGGAGTGTGGGGTCCTTGGGTCTATATAGTACCCCACCTCCAAAATTAACATTTTCTATGGGGGGTTCATCAGGGCGTTGGAAAATGTGAGCCTGGGGGATCTGGGTGCTTGGTTTCAAAGGCAGAAAAATGGCACCTGGACCAGGAGTTCTTTCATTGGTCAAAGATCAAAAATTGGCAACTTGATTATCTTGCTCTAGAGCTGTGGTCATAGGGTTAGGCCACAGGCCTGTGCCTTCTTCTGGGGATGGCTCTTGATTGGCCACTAGTGTAGACTTCAAGCTCATGAAGCTAATGGTTGGAATTTTGTTGCCTCCATTAGGGGCCTTGATTATTCCCTCATTTGGTGTAATAATTACTTTGGTTTGGCTTGCTTCATCATTCAGGTAATCATTCTTGGCTTCAGCTTGTGGGGGCTCACCCCCAGAAAAACGCGGGCAGGCAGCCCCTTGGTCCTCAGGGCCAGTGGCCCGTGGGGATTTAGGGTCAGGGTTCAAATCCCACCCTTGGGCCCGGGTTTCAAGGAGGAGAAAATTGGTAATCCTGAAAGCAACCTGTCAGGATTCTCCTTCACTATTGTTGAAACAGCAGGCTTGACCCGCCAGCAAGGTTCTAAGTAAACATGTTTGTGACCTGTAATCCGATTATCCAGTCACTTGAAGCCAGACTAGGAAGTCAACTCAAATTTCCAAATTCAACAACATGAACAAATGATGAGCCTCTATGGTGGATACCTTGTTTTGGCACTTGACTTGTTATCAGGATCAAGCCACCCCCTTCACCATCCCACCGTGTGATTAACACTATCATGTTCCTGTTATCCTTGATTCACAATAGCTATATAATCACTATCTCTCAATAAAGAATATTATCTAGTTTCTAAATATTTTCCCCTTATAACTCTGCTAAAACAGCACAGTTACAGCATTGGTAGCATAAGTAGGTTCCTCATCCTACTTTATTCCCCAAAATTCTGCCTGTTGTCTGTACTTGCTGCAGTCAACAAATCCTCAATATAATCATGTCTAGCCTCCCAGCAGACTGGAAACCGTATGCACCTGGTACTGAGATACCTGATGGTTTTGTTCTCTACCAGAACATGGTGATTCCACTCCCTGTGTTCAATGCCCTATCAGCACAAGGATTCTTCCAGGCACCCTCCACTATACCTCATGCAACTGACAAAAACATCATGCCAGCCTACGTAGACTAAAGACTTTGGAGCGCTATCCTGGAATTCTTTGCTGGGGCCAACAACAACAACGCTGCTGCATGGATCCAATCTGCCCAAAGCAAGCTAGCCCAAATGAAATGCCCGCAGCGCTTCTGGATTGCAGAGATCTCCATCCAACTGACTCATGATGCTGGCACCTGGTGCAACAAGTGGCATGAAAAACACACCAAGAAGGATTGGGACACCTTCAAGCAGGACTTCTTGGCAATATTTGTGCTAAAAGAGACCGCACTTATGATCATATGCCAAGTAAAGAACCTAACTCAGACTGGCACTGTGAAGGAGCTCACCTGCTTTTCAAGGAACATGACTATGTGCCCCCTCCAACATGGCCTTTGACACCCCAACTACACATCTCATGTACTACAAGGCACTCAAGTTGCATGTAATGAGACATGTGAACCTGGACCAAGTGACCAATCTACAAAGTCTGTATTGTGAATCATAAAAAGCAGAAAAAATGTCTAATGCTCTCCACAAGACGCAAACTGGAAAACAAGAAAGACCCAAGGACTCTCACCCAGCCAGGGGTTCCAATCAACTCCCTGGGAATAGTAACAACAACTCAAACCATAAACCCACGGGCTCCAATGGACACAGAAACAGGGTCAATACAACCGTATGCACTTCTGTGTCACTACCACACAAGACAACCAAGACAAGGGAAAATCTTGAGGAGAGCACTAAGAAAGCCAAGCTCTCCCTGCACAATCCCTGACTTGCCCAACAACAAATACCAACCCAAGGACGTGGACCAGTGCCCAATGATCCAAGTATCCTCAGAGGACCTGGTACTCTACACCATTGCCAGACATCCCAATAAACTGATATCTTATTGTTTCTTCTTTTGCAGTTATACAGGCTTGGCACTCCTGGACTTGGGCGCAGACCAAACCCTAGTCAACAGCAAATTTGTGGACAAGTTCAAGTTCACCACTAATCCTTTGCAGATTAAAAACGTGGTTTTAGCCAACAAATACCACATTGCTGTGACAAGGGAAACCACTCCCTTCTCTGTCATGCTTGAGAACCTGCACTCTATCATCCAAGGTCCTGTAATTGACTTTCTAAAGTTTGACATTGTACTGGGTCTGGACTGGATGCAGAAGAACAACCCCTACCTAGACTGGGTGACCTCAGTATTGACCATCAAATGCAAAGGCGTCAACCACCAGATCTACCCTGACTCAGTGGACCAACTCCTACGCAACCATGCCTTTGTACGCATCACAGAGACCCTGGATGAGAAGGAAAACCTGAAGGCAGTTGAATGGGACTCCTGCTAGTACAAGATCATACACTTCAAGGATCACCAGGATACCTCCACGCCTCAGGATTGCAAAATTGTGGCCTGTCATCCAGAAATCTTTAAGGAAGCTCTACCCGGGTTACCACCAGAGAAATACATCCAGCATTCCATCCAACTTAAGGGAGCCATACCTAAGGCACAACCCATCTACCACCTCACTCCAAACAAAGACAATGCCCTACATGCCTATCTCAAGGAGGCCTTGGAGAAAGGGCTTATCTGCCCCTCACAATCTTCTTTTGGGGCCGCTGTATTCTTTGTGGCCAAGAATAATGGTACCCTGTGCCTAGTCACAGATTATTGAGCCCTAAATGAAGTCACCATCAAGAATTGTTACCCACTACCACTCATCAACAACTTCTTTGTTGCCTGGGTTGGCGCCACAGTTTTCTCCAAGATTGACCTAACTGCAGGCTACAACCAGATCTGTATCAAAGAGGAAGATATCCCCAAAACGGCCTTCCACACTAAGTATGGCTTATACAAGTGTGTGGTGCTCAATTTCAGAATGACAAATAGCCTCATCAACCTTTGTGACCTTCATGAACAAGGTGTTTACCCCGCACATTGGCAAGCACACTCTAGTCTACCTAGTTGATATTATTGTCTATAGCCCCTTGGTAGAGCAGCACCACAAGGATCTGGAGGCAGTCTTTGCCACCCTAGCACAACACAAGCTGCTAGTCAAGCCCTCCAAATGCCAGTTTTTCTGCAAACAGTTACCCTTCCTTGGACATATAGTCTCAAAATACAGCATCAAACCTGACAGCCAGAAGATCCAGGCCATCTGCAAAATACCACCGCCCAAAGACAAGTTAGAGCTCCACACAATCTTAGAAATAGTTGCCTATGTGTGTCATGTTATACCTAACTGTGACGTCCTGACTGCACCCCTATCCGCCATAACTGGCACCAATTCCAAGTTTGTATGGACCCCTCAACAAGACCTCTGCTTTAGGCGTCTCAAGGAGAAACTCACAACAGTGCCTATCCTACAGTACCCCAAACGCAATGGGGAGTACCAAATGGAAACAGACACCTCAGATGCATCCATTGGGAGAGTACTACAAATCAAAAACAATAATAGTGACTTCCTGCCCGTAGCCTACAAATCACGCAAAATGACAGACAGTGAGTGCCAATATCCTATACACAACAAAGAGTTGTTGGCAATTGTACACTGCCTAGTCAAATGGCGTTGCTATCTAAAACAACAGGAAGAATTCACAGCGTTGACCAACCACAAGTTGCTCATTTATTTCAAAACCCAAGAAAATCTATCCTGCTGTCAGGCCCGCTAGATGGAACTCTTGGAGAGATTCAATATGCTCCTATAGTACAAACCTGGTCCAGAACTTGCCATGGCAGACGCCCTCTCACGCCTGTATGTCTGTGCCACAAGAGGAGAAAATGGACTTGACCCAGACTGGCCCCTCTTGGTACTTCAGACAAAGGACAAGGGTTTCCCCCTGGCACTACTGACATAACAAAAGAAACAGTCATTAAGAATGAGCACCTATTTGCAGACGTGTATGGAACCTTACATCAAAAAATGTCCAATGGAACTGCCATCCCTTATATTCCCACACACCAGTGAGTTGACACTATCCTACATTATCATAGAGACCTAGGGCACACAAAAAGTTGCAAGCTCTACAAATTCCTCAAACACAAAGCATGGTGGCTGACCCTATATCAGGATGTCCAGGAAGTTTTGGACCAATACAAAGTATGCAAGAAATTTTCAAAAAACAATACCCCATCTAAATCAGTACTACCTATCTGAACGCAACTACTCTTCAAGGTATGGGCCCTAGATATTGTGGGCCCCATGCCAGGAAAACATAACAAGAAGAAGTACATCATCACCACAATAGACTTTGCCACACAATGCTCAGTGGCACAAGTAGTAAAGACACACACAGGCAATGACGTACAGCAGTTCACAGAAAAAGAAATGATCAGTAATTTTGGAAAGCCAGAACTCCTGATAGCCAACGGAGGCAAGAAATTGACCTCTGAAGATACCAATGTATACATTGCTAATAATGGGGTCCAGTACACGGTGACAACACCCTATCATTCTCAGGCCAATGGACGCGTGGAGCAGCTGAACGGCAGCCTTGTGCAAGCCTTGGCCAAGCTCACCGCCGGGAGACCTGAGGAATGGTACATTCAGCTACCAACTGCAGTGCTCATATGCCAGACTCGTGTGAACAGATCCACCAGGAAAAGCCCCTTCAAGTTAGTCTATGGCACACAGCCCAATATCATCTAAAGATTATTGGGACCTAAGCTGAAAATGCCAAGAAAGGTCACACCCCGTTCAGATCCTCAGGTTGTGCAAGCCAATAGCAAGCAATCATAAAGAGAAGAATAACATCTACAAAAGATATTTGTCCCCATCCAGGACAGACATGAGGTTGGCAACAAAGTTTGGGTCATGAATGTTGACAAAAGTAAATTACAACCAGGGAAAGTAGGCCCAGCAATCATCCTAAAAATAAATGACAACAACACTTAGCTTTTGCAAGGACTTGGGAAAAGTAAACAAGACAGGGCCATCCACCATGATTGCCTGAGACCCTGCAAAGCAAGACAAAAACAATGTGAGACCATCCTGCCCGCCACAAAACAACAGTTAATCTAGTATGGCGCCTGGGCTCCTGACAACTTCCCTGACAACCTTCCCCCAGAGAAAGCTGACCTTCAGCCAGGGGGTGTCAAAACAGCAGGCTCAACCTGCCAGCAAGGTTTCAAGTAAGCGGGTTTGTGACCCGCAATCCAATTATCCAGTCACTTGAAGCCAGACTAGGAAGTCAACTTGAATTTCCAAATTCAACAACATGAATAAATGATGATCCTCTATGGTGGATACCTTGTTTTGGCGCTTGACTCATTATCAGGATCAAGCCATCCCCTTCATCATCCCACCGTGGGATCAACACTATCATGTTCCTGCTATCAATGACTCACATTAACTATATAATCATTATCTCTCAATAAAGAATATTATCTAGTTTCTAAATATTTTCCCCTTGTAACTCTGCTAAAACAGCACAGTTATGACACCATCTTGCAGCTAGTATTTTCTGAACCATTAATTTTGGGTTTTTTTCAAGTCCTTTGTTCCCATCAAACACTCATTTTTACCCCCTCCTCTTTTTAGTTCATTTTAACCTAATTTAATGGTTAGTCCCCATCCTCAAAGTTACCTTTGTTACAGGACAATTCTTGAACCTGTCACCTTCATACTAGAGTTTGTATTAACTAGTACAAACTTAGTACATTTTGCTTTTTGCTTTGGCTTACTCCAGCAGTTTTGGATCTGTTTTTCTTCCTCACCCTTGCTCTTTTGTTCATTCTTGAGTTTACTAAGCAGCCACTGCTCCCTTACCATCTTCTTTACATCTGTGCTTAACTTTTTAAGGTTAAGTTATCAGAAACATGTTGTCAAGGGTCTGGATGTACAAGCATTCTGGCTACCGCCAACCTACTTAACATCCAGCCATTGCTCAACTTGGTGCCCTTCCAATATATTGTTTGACATACTGATAATAGTAACCAAGCAATACCACATGACAATCCAAGTATCCAGTGGCTCAAACCCATCCTGCACATGACCAACCTCTAGGTTTGATTCAACTAAATCTCTGCCACAGCCCAATCTATATAAGTCTAAAATATTATCCAATAAAAGATACTTCTCTTCTCTCCTAATTCCATATTTGAAGCTTCCCCAAAAGGCGCTCCTTATCAATGTGCTTGTGTTTTGTTTTTGCCACCTAGCTACCCTTGGTTAGTTGTTTTCTCATTTATATTCACCTCAATAACCAGACTTCAATAAAAAGCCTGAGTTTACCCAGTCTCAACTTAAGTTGAGATTGTTTGACTAGCACCCCAACAGGTACTTTTTAGGTTTTGTGGCTTGTGATTTCTTAGTAATTTTTATCTCTTGCAATTCACTTCCTCTTTATCTTAGTTTTATGATTTCATTTGATTATCTCTTCCACCAGTTAGGCAATTTTTATAGTGGAACTCACACTTTAATTGTTGATGGCTTTAATACTCCAGCTAGTGCTGATCATTACCCAGACCTATAAATTGACTTTTTGATCCAATCTTCAGTCATCAAGACTGGTCTTTACTTCATTTTCTTAGGTTTAATCAATTGTCTTAGTCACTACTTCACTTTCTATAAACTTTTAGGAGCTCTAGTGCAGTTATTGTTGCAAACCTTACCAACCTTTTTATACTTAACCAAAATTAATACTCTTGGTTTAAAGGCTTTAGTCTACAATAATTTACCCCAAGCCTTTGGACCTTACACAACTGCAACCACAGCGTACAGCAGCTGCATTGTTACTCTGTTGTTGTGAAGCTTCTATTTTGGTATAAAATTAAAATTAAATTAAAATCAGTCTATCTATTTAATTTATTTATTTCAACTTTAACCTTTCCATATATAGTAGCATGAAGGATTGTAGTCACTACAGTTTATTTCAAATTAGATTTTTAAATTTCTATATTAACTATTTTTGGTTATAAATGTGCACTGTTACTTGTATGTTTGGATAAAATTGATTTTTTATTGATTCTAATACCAAAACAGGCACTCAGAATATTTATTTCCTTTTTAATTCTAGATTTCATTCTTAATTAGGATGATCTGGTAACAGTATTATAGATTCATTCATGTGTTTTGATATTTGATATTTATGCTGTGTGTTTCAGTTGCTATTGAGGCTTGTTGTTGGATCAAGTTTGTAACTTTTGTGACTGAGTTTCATGTGTTCACAAAAAACATAGTAAACATAGTAGATGTGTTCTGTGACCAAAACTCATGCATTCTAGTGTTTGGTACATTTGTTGTTGAATTGTTAAGCATTTTTCCTCAGTTTGCATAGGTCATTGTGTGACTGGACATTTTTGCTAAATAGTGAACATTTTCTGTGGAATTATCTTCTATTTAGATCTAACAAGTTGAAATATGTTGTGTGACTGAACCTATGTGTTCTAAACTGACTAATATTTGTTTATATCAACAGGTTTGAAAACTACTGTTTCATGTTTGGTATCATCTTTATTAAAATTTCTGAAAAATATATCTAGGTACTTTTAATTTAATGAAAATCATTTTAAATAGTCTTGATGTTATTATTTCTAGTTTACTTCACTAACATTTTTTAGGGTGATGAATAGCAAGTAAGGTTAACTACAAAAAAATATGAATTTACTTGGATTATGTGATGCATCTAAGTGAAATATTCTATCATTTCACTTGAAACTTAATTTATTAAAAATGTGAAAGCCAAAAATTTCTTACTTAAAATAAGATTTATATGTCTAATTTTAATTAGATCTCTTTAATTTTGACCAAGCTCTTTTTTTGTTGGCCAATTCAATCCTCAGCAGAGTTTAACATCCAATCATATTAAAGTATCTCAAATAATTGGTTGCTCCTCTTCCAATTTTAATTCACACATTCTGAAGTTGATAAGCTATACATATAAGCCACTTTACAATAATTGAATAACAATTTTTAAATTAAGCAATTAAATAAAAATTTACTAAAGTCCAAGTGGCTCATATTCTTACTTTACATAATTTAGGTTACACTCATCCAAATTCAACCTTCATACTTTTCAAGATACATGTAAGAAATTACATATAAGAATTAGCCAAATTGAGATTTTGGCTTGATTATCAACCTTTAAAATTAAATTTACATAAAAATCAATTCAGTCAAATCTCTTACGGCTTGAGCTCACTTGAGGTGACATTACAGACAGACAGGCAGACTCATCTTTATATATATATTAATTTTATTACAATTTTCCCAATACCTGTAAAATTTCAGGGCTTGCCTATCAAAGAGATTACCCAGCCAGCGGCAGGCTGGCTCTGCAAACATGGGTGGTTGCAAAAAATGAAATGACCTGCTTTTAAGGTGTTCTTTTTGCAAACACTTTGTGAAGCGGGACTCAGGTCAAGCCCAGGCCTTATAAAAGGTTCAATATGAGTTTCAGGATTCAAATTAGGCTTGAACCCCCCGCTGCATACAGCAGAAGATTTCAAAAGTGTACCCAATTAGGTATGGCCTAAGAGGCCTAACTCAGCTGACTTCCCAGCAACTAAGAAAGTGTCAAATAGGCCAAATTTGGGAAACAAATTGAGCTCATCCCCAAGACATCTGTCTGAGGTTGGGCCTAATATTGTCAGAGAACCAACCCTGATCTGCTGGCTTTCTAGCATTTGAGAACTGGCTGGTTGCGGACTGGGTGGGCAGAGCCCACCAAAGAATTGATGCTAACTTAATGAGATAGGACATTAACTTGTCCACCCATGACCATGGGCCAGTATCAGGGATAATAATATCTATTACTCCCGTGAGAGTAATGTATACAATCCCAAATAGCTTATTGGTATGGTCCAGGGAAAGCTCAGTGGTAGATGCAGGAATTGGTTTGGGAACAATGGGTGGTTTCATGTCTAATTGATAGGCAGGAAGAAAATTGTATTTATCTCTGAACAGGTGGGGCTCATTAATGTGCCAAGGACCCTTCTGGTTGTATCTGGTTAACTCTTTAGTTCAGGCCAAGAGATCCTGAGCTAATATCTTGTCTGAGGTGTAATATTTGTACTTGGGCTTCAAGGGGTATTCTGTAAAATAAAAAGGACCAAATGAAGCACCTGGAAGACAATATGTAGCTGGTGGTTGGCAGAAGAGTTGGATGATTTTTGAGCTAACTGGCAGATGGCAAGGATAAAATACAGCAACAATTGGGGAAACCAATATCTCATAACCTTTATTTGAAAATGACAATAAGGATTGATCTTGGCCTGACAGGTACTTATACCGCACTACCAGGCTTTATTTTCTGATTGGGTTTCTTGAGCTTGGGTGGGTTGGCATTGGGAGTCTTAGATAGCAGGATGGCGTTTGGGACTGATGAATTATCACTGGCCGCTTTGGGGTAAGAATACTTCAAATCCTGCTGTTTGGCAGCTCAGACGTTGGGCAAGCATTTGGGTTCAGTGTCACTTTCTGAGCTTTGGGTGAGTTTGAAACAACTCTCATTGGAAGACTTGTGCATTTCATCAATCAAACCGCTGGTATCAAGTATTAGCACCTTGGGAAACTCCTGGCATCTTGTACTGGCAGTTGTCTTGTAAAACCCTGTGATATAGTTAAGGATTCAGGTATTGGCTGGTTGACAACATTTTATCAATTGGTTGTGGACTGTCAGATTCCCAGTCTTTGGAACTGGCGGTCTGTGAAGGGTTTTGTTCAGGGGCTGACCCTGGTTCCATACTTTGGAATTCTGGTATGTCCAAATTGTCATTCCTGACAAATATGGTCAACTTCACACCTGACCTAAAAGACTCATCTAGTATGAAAAAATTCCTGGTGTCTTTTAACAATAGAGACAAATCAGTATCAGGACAACCCAGCCCAAAAATTCATGTAAAGAGAGTGCAACCAAACTTTTTCAGGAGGTTTAAACAAACACACTCTGAAAAAAGCTTTGATTACTTGCCCAGATTCAGAAGCCCAAGACAAGCCTATCTAATATCAACCTATAGAGGCTGAAAGAACAGCCTTGGAACATAAAGACCCCAATTTTCCTGGCCAACAGTTGTTGTCATTTTCTAATAAAAATTGCTATGAACATTTGGTTCAGCCAACTCATACCTTATTTTCTAGTAGCCATATTTTAGCTTCAATCACTTTACCAATTCTAAGTTCTTGAAAAGTCTAACTCATTACTCACGGCTGAGACAACTTTCTCCAAACCCAGTGTCAGCCACTCCTTGCATATTGAACTATTCTTGCCTGACAACTTCTTGAACAGATAAAGAACCTCATGTCTGGGTAAAGGTGGTTATGAACTGTTGCCTTCTTGGGGCCCTCTATTGTGAATGTTTGTTTGATACCTTACTAGTACAAAAAACAGTGAAAATAGTGGTGTGTACTGTTAGACTTCTTAAAAATATGACATATGAATTGACTAAGGGTGTCACTGAAAAACAGGAATTGAATTTTCCTGGGTGTTGGTCTCTTTGAGCCTTCCTTTTACCTACGGGCTAGATAAGTGTTATTTCTCTTACTACATTGATCAAAGAGTCAAAAGACAAGGAAGCTGTTTGAGGCAAGCACATTTTGCATGCAGCGGAGCCCTTCAGGGTAGTGTGCTGAGACCTTAACACAATCACTCATAGGGGGAACCCCAACATGTGGCACTACAACTCAGGGCGGTGGATCCAATTCCTGCTGTTCTCATCCACCAGCAGTCTGGCATCCTGAGGGTCCACCCTTTGTAGTGGTAAAACAAAAACTCAAAGAACCTCATGTCTGGGTTATACACAACAGCCAATGACTCATCTCACACCCAGCCTACCTAGACAACAAGCCCAGTCCCAAATGGTTTATGCAGAAACCTCGTCTGAAACTATCTCTCAGCCCCCAAGTAGGAATTACTGCTGCTTATGATTGTTCTTTCCCCTTGTCAGCCCCAGTGTATCTAAGCCCCTTCTACCTGACAATAACTGGCCTGATTGATTTCATAATCTCACATCTGGGTAAATAGGCTCCATTAGGCTACACAATCGTTAATCTTATGAAGTTGGGTCCTGCACTCTATCTGTTCTGGCCATTTGTGCACTCCTTGTCAACTTTACTGACTAACTATGCATGTGAATGGTGAGCAGTTCCTGACAATAAAGTCACAATTTATAATAATCAAATTTTAACAAAAATTAATGTCAAATTAAAATGTGATGCTTTAGCAACATTGTGTTATATTGTCTAGGGTATATATGAAATCAAATAATTGGCAAATAAAATAATTCTTACATCATAAACATTTATATTGTAAATAAAAAATTTATAATGTTAAAAATTATATTCTCAATAAGTTATTTACAATCTTCACCTTAATTGCAAAGCAAACTAGGCCCACATAAATATGTTAGTATATTTCTAAAAAAAGCAATGCCATTTTCTTAGTGTTACTTGATTAAATTAACTTATTTCAATAATTTTATAGTGCTATTAACCTGACTTAATAAATACTTTATTATCACACCAATAAGAATACTTTAAAAATACCTCGTTTACATAAAATAATAACTATAAGCCTATTTTTTCCTGCTCCAAAAGTACCTTAATTTTTTTGATATTATAGTTATATTATGACAACACTGCTCTTAGTCATAATATTTTTGCTTGCAGCTCAATTTGAAAAAATATCATGTCTTTATATTTTTCTAGTGAGATGCCTAAATGAGCCCAGATTACATGATGTGGCATTACTTAAAAAGTTAAAGGAAAGCTAGACATCAATTTTTAGTTTCTAAAACTATAAATATTATAAATTGTATCTTATAAAGAAATAAAATCACAGCCTATAGTTAAGGGTACATTTTCTAGTGCATAAATTTTTAATAATAAAAAGATCAAGCCTAGTTTTTGTAGCCACGAGAATGACGACGACCACGAGCACGTTCGAATTTGCGACCCTTGGAGCGAACATAAGGCCTAAATTTGTATTAGTTGAGTAAAAAAAATGAACCATACTTGGCATGACTTTTGGGAACACCAGCGGCTCCAAAATGACGAACAGCCTCACGAGCATTCTTGCGTCCACGTAGAAGGAAGCAGTTCTTTCCTTCGGGGGCACGAAGAGCAAGTTGATCAAAAGTCAAGACTTCTCCACCGGCTTTAACAATGCGGGCACGAGCATTTTTAGTAAAACGGAGAGCACATACGGTCATTTTGGGAAGCTCAAGGAGACGTTCATCATTGGTAACTGTTCCAACAATAGTGATGATTTTTCCCTCAGGATTGCTGCAGTTCTTGAGGATTCGAGAAACTGAGACAGGAGGACGGTTGATGCGGGACATAAAAAGGCGCTTGAGGACAACTTTGTTGAATTTGGATTCAGTGCGCCGGGCAAGGTATGCATAAAGCTATTTTTTAGCACATTTTTCTATCAAGATAGTACCTTGACCAGAAGTCTAAGATAGACATCATCGCTCTTGGGTGCGGTCCTGGCGGACTTCTTGATGTGGTGCTTTTTGATATCGATACCCTTTATTATGATATTAGTTCATGTTCGCGCCTTTTTTTATATTTATGCTTGCTAAAACTTACCATTTTTATAAGCCTCGTATATTGCCGTGACGGAAAGAAAGCTCTATATGTTACAAGAAGTCTTCATATCTCCTCTAGGGCTCTTGACTTTCGATTTCTTTCGATTTTAACCGATCACGATTTTAATCGGCTCGTTTGGTCCTATCCGAGGATTGATTTTGATTTTAATTCAATCCTCAGTTTTGCTTCTGGATGGTACAAATTTGACTAAAGCAACCATCTTTGAGCCGTAATAAAATACTGTTCCCAAAAAAAACATGACTAAAAACCAAGAAACCCAGACTATATTTTAGATCGAAAGCTTAATAAAATACATAAAAATAATTTTTAACATGATTTTTCATAAAATATTTTAGGATTAAGTTAATTTTACTAGACATATTATCCAAATTGCAGCACAATTTTGACTCAAGTTTCAAAAAGAGTTGGTTTTAAATTTAAAACTTTAAATACTGTAAATTCATAGCCTAAACATAAAAATGTGGGATTGTCAAATCCTTGGTCCAAATTTCAAATCACATTTGCGGACTGGCCTTTTTTAAATTAAATTGAATTCTTTGTATTTTTATTTGAATATTTAAAAATTCAGAAACTAATAGATACTTTGCAAATTTCAAGTCAAACTGCATATTTCAAATGAACAAAATGAATTAACTGAAAATATATTTGAAGTGTTCAAATCCATCAACCATTTTCATTAAGTTTCCTATGTTTTTTGAAATTGTGGAATTGTCAAATCCATGAACCAAATTTAAAATCACTTTTGAATGCCACTAGTAAACTCAAATAATAATTGCAGGAACTGGAATCCAAATTTATTGTATAGTAATGTCAAGTTTATACTTCTGGGAAGAATAATAAACAAGATGAAGGGGAAGATTAAGAAGAGAATGATACTTTATTGGATATGAATATAAGATAATATATAGTATCATGGGAAGCCACATGCTGTTCATGTATGTCATGATGGTCATAGGGCTTATCTGAGTAATGTTCCTCTTAAGTCACAATGCTTACTCAAGTTGTGTTCCGCTTAGGAGCTGGATTGGGTGATCTCAGTAATAGATGGTCAAATGATAGTGGTGCCACCAACTTAATGATTAGTTGTGAAGCCATTCAGTGACTCATTTGGTGAGCTACTTGGGGCGTCAATTTCCCAAGAGGAAGCAATCAAAGATGTTGCAACATCTCTCCCTGGGGTGCTAAAAGGCGGAGCCTTGGGGACTTTCTTGAGTGTGTTGGGAACACGAGCTTGGTATTGATCCAGTTTGGTGTTGGGAACAGGGAGTCTGGAGTTGCGCTGGGCTGCTCTTGCCTTACATAGGCAGAGCCGGTCATGGTGCATACATTTTAGTTCAGTTTGGACCCCAATTCCTTTGACGAGGTAGGTATTGTTGGGCTTAACTTCCATGACAATGCCTGGTCCACATAGCCCTGGATCTAACTTATGCTAGTCATGGTTGACAACCCAGATTTTGTCCCCAATTTGGAATCTTTTCTGCTGTTGGGGGTCTGGATGTACAAGCATTCTGGCTACTGCCAACCTACTTAACATCCAGCCATCACCCAATTTGGTGCCCTTCCAATATACTGTTTGATATACCAAGAATGGTAACCAAGCAATATCACATGACTGTCCAAGTATCCAGTGGCTCAAACTCATCTTGCACATGACCAACCCCTAGGTTTGATCCAACTAAATCCCCGCCACAGTCAAGTCTATATAAGTCTAAATTATTATTCAATAAAATATACTTCTCTTCTTTCTTAATTCCATATTTGAAGCTTACCCAAAGGTGCTTCTTATCACTGGTAGCAGCTACGGTTTTTCAACCACACCTATGAGAAAGAAAATGACTGACCAAAACCTGCCCACCTTTGCTCACGTACTCAACCAGGCCACATCCCAGGAGACCTGGAAAACGTACTTCCGCACCCACGACATCAATGAAGATATACCTAGTGGATGTACCATATTCAAAGGTCTGGTCATGCCCAAAGCATGCACAAAGATAATTCAATACAGTTGCTCTCTTCAACCACAAACAAACACACAACCACCTATCACAGGTGAAGTGATCAACACCAAATACATTGGTATTGACAAGTTCTTTGGTAAAAACAAAGAAAAACGTCATCAACTGGCTAGACCACTCAGCTGCTAAACTCCGCGCCAGCCACATCTCCCATGAGAAATGGGTCCAGGAAGCCAGCAAGCGCCTGTAAAAGGCTGCAGCTAACTGGTTTGCCACCTGGGTTGGCTCACAAACTGACAACCAGCTGGCAACCTCCAGAATTAACTCATACAGAATGGAACATCCTCCATGTTGACAATTTCAAAAATTGTTTTTGCTTTATCTCTTATAATTTCAATTAAAAGCTCAAAATAAAAATAAAACATTGCTTCTATTATCAGTGGCAATTATTTAATCAAGAAAAAAATAATCTTTAATATTGAAAATAAGAAAAATTTTTTTGAGAATTGTTGACATGGAGGATATTCCATTCTGTATGAGTTGATTCTGAAGGTTGCTGACCAGCTTGACAACTGAGAAGAGTTCAAAGTGGACATCACACATAATTTCTGCATCACTAAATCCCTCCAAGACATCACAATACAGCTCAGTGATCTTCCTCAGAAGACCACTATCACAGCTTGTGCCAATGAATTTGAGAAAATGCATCACAGAATCCAGAAACCAGAACAAGCTGATAACATACACACCAGAGCATCATTCATCAACAGAATGAAGCCCTCTGTTGCTGCCCTCATCTGTTTAGAGGCCAACACCTTCATGCCTGCACTCATTGCAGAAGCCAAACACACAGAAAAACGCTCAAACATGGAATATGCTGCACACAACGGCAATCACTCCTCAAACAGCAATGGCAGAGAAAAATCCAATAGCAATAAACGCCAGAACACCAATCATAGCAACAGCAACTCCAATTGCAACAATGGCAATCACAGCCAAAGTGCAAACTGCTCCTGTCCCAAGAAAGAGGACACCACCAAAGTAAACAATGCTGAAACAGCAACCTGCTATGAATCTGACCCCACATTCTCTGACCTTGAAGGTATTGAAACAGAGGAACAGGGAAAAGAGGAGGGGGAACAGGCTTAAGTGCCCCTGTCTTCCCCCAACTTGACAAGAAACTGTACCAAGGCACAAACTTTGCTGCTTGCATCCCACGTGCTCCACAATCCTCCATTTTTATGAACTTAAAAATTAAAGATCACTCATAACTTCTTATCTACCCATGCAGTTACAAATTACATACATATAAAATTTTATTTGACTCTGGGGCACAACACACCATGGTTAGAAAACCTTTTGTAACCAAGTACAAAATACCAGTTGTCAAATCCAACTTCAAATACACCAGAATGGCAGATAAATCAAAGGTTCTACTTGAAGGCAAAACAGCTCCCTTCAGAATTGACCTCCAAGGCATACAAACATCCATCAAAGGGCTTGTCATGAACAACATAAACTATGACATTGTAGCAGGCATGGACTGGTTCACCCAAGTGAACCCCAGTGCATGTTGGAAAAAAAAACCATGACTATCAAACGCAACAGAGTCAATTTTAATATCCTCAAAGAACCTAACAACCTCATCCTAAGAGACACAGTATTTGTCCAGGCCATAAACCAAGACAACTCTGAACTTCTAACCAAAGATAGTACCCTCCACATAATGAGGTACACTGAATTCAATAACATGCAAACAACCAAGATCCAATGCCCAGAACTTGCAGCACTCCTAAATGAATACACCCATGTATTCAAAGAAGAGCTCACAGAGTTACCCCCCAAACAGGAGGTCAAACATGGCATCAACCTATGTAAAGCCATGCCTAAACCATCACCCCTCTACAGACTCTCTCCAATGGAGACCCAAAACCTCAAAACACACATTGAGGACAATCTAGCAAAAGGATTCATTTGCCTGTCTGAATTCTCATAGGGGGCAGCAGTGTTCTTTGTAAAGAAAAAGGAAGGCACTCTGCGTCTAGTAACTGACTACAGAGCACTAAATGCAAGCACAGTAAAGAATAAATACCCTCTTCCACTTATAGAGGACCGGTTTGAAAGACTCCCAGGAGCCAAATTTTTCTCCAAAATTGACCTCACCTCAGGTTACAACCAAGTCAAAGTGAAGGAAAAGGACATACTAAAAACTGCGTTCTGTACGCAATTTGGATCCTTTGAATGTAGAGTAATGAACTTTGGGATGACCAATGCTCCTGCAACATTTGTCACCATGATGAACCAAGCACTAAAAAGTCTCTTAAATACATTATGCTACCTTGAAAATATCATCATATTCTAAAAAACAAAAGAGGAACACCTCACACATGTCCGCAAGAAACTCAATTGACTTGCAAAGCACAAACTTTATGCAAAGCCAAGTAAGTGCCAATTTATGGAAAATGAACTCCTGTTCTTGGGCCACATTTTCTCTGACAGTGGCATCAAAGCAGATCCAGACAAAATAAAATCCATAAATAACATGCAACACCCCACCTCTGTTAAACAAGTTAGATACTTTCTTGGTATGGTAGCTTACCTAAGGAAATACATCAAAGATTGCAGAAAACTCACCACACCAATCAATGACTTAACCAAGGGTAATGCCAAAAAGAAATTCATCTGGACACCAGAATGTGACAAGAATTTTCAACTATTAAAACAAGCTTTGATCAAAGCACCAATCTTACAATACCCTAATAATAAAGGGTGCTACAAGCTTGAGTCAGATGCCAGTGACACTGCCATTGGCGCAGTCCTGCGCATCTGCCAGCCAGGGTAGCAAGACTTCCTGCCAGTATGTTATGAAAGAAGAAAACTAACTAATACTGAGCAGAGATACCCAATACACAATAAGGAATTGCTAGCAATATACCACACATGCAAGAAATGGAGATGTTATCTAGAAGGACATTTAAACGTCTGAGTACTAACTGACCATAAATCCTTAATCTATTTCAAAACTCAGAACACACTTGCATGACAACAAGCCAAATAGATGTCCCATGCTGGAGCAGCTTAATTTGGACATACAATACAAAAAGGGGGCAGAGCTGGTCACAGCTGATGCTCTCTCTAGACTATGTCAGCCTAGAGAGGATCACCCTGACCACCTGGACCCTGACTGGCCTAACCTGTACAACACTGAGTATAAAACCAAAGGGAAAGACCCCTCAACACACCAACTGACCCACAATACATTAGTAAGGAACAAAAAGTACTTCTATGTATCAAATGGCACAGTATACAGAATCATTAACAACAAACATGTCCCGTGCATCCCACTTACACAAAGAGTTGATACCATATTAAAACATCACTGCCTACTAGGACATACAAAGGCTAACAACCTATACCTCACATTAAATGAGATAGTATGGTGGCTCAACCTCAAACAGGATATAGTTGATGTTCTGAAAAAGTGCACAGTGTGTGAGAAATACACCAGTACAAAGGCTCCTCAGCCAACGGTCAACCCAGTACCAGACCCTGAACCATTCAAGGCTTGGGGGCTAGACATAGTGGGCCCTTTCCCAGAAACAAAAACAAACCAACATTTCTTAATTGTAGCTATCAACATTTGCCACACACTGGCCCATCTGCTGGGCAACAAAGGACCATAAAGCAGAAACCATCAACCAATTCATTAACAAAGCAATCATAGCCAACTACAGCACTCCAGACTACATCATAACTGATGGAGCAACAGAGCTATCAGGACACATAGTAAATAACAATTTAAAATCCGAAAACATTAAACACTCCACAACCTCTCCATACAGGCCACAGGCCAACGGCAGAGTAGAACACCTCAACAGCAGCCTTATCAGGACCCTAGAGAAAATAATGAATGGCAAAGCCAAAGACACATGGCCACTATATGTGAAACATGCATTACTAGTATCCCAAGTCTGCACTAATCAAGGAACAGGATATTCCTTGTTTGAGCTAACCTATGGGTAAAAACCAGAAATAATTACCTGCAACAAACAGCCATATATAAAGATCCCCCGGGGAAACCCCCCCACAGTAGAACAAGTACCAAATCTACAACACATCCTCCTCAAAGCTAAAATAGCAGAAATAAAGAGGCTCAAAACACAAAAGGTAACCTCTACAGAGGAACCACTTCCCATTGACTCCCTTGTCTGGATTCTATCTGGCAACAGAAAGAAACTAGACCCAGTACACCAGGGACCAGGAAGAGTCATCAAATACAGACCAGAGCACAAAACTTACCTAGTAAAATTCCAAAGTGCCAAAACCCCAATTCTCAAGAAATACCACAGAACCTGTCTCCACCTCAGTAAAGGAGAACACTTGTCCAGACTGGTTCCAACTAGTAAACAGCTCCAGGAGCATCAGGCGGCAGCCGTGAAAACAAAGCCCCCTCCTGATGAACCAGAGTAGCCCCTTAAGGGGGGTGTCAAGGGTCTGGATGTACAAACATTCTGGCTACTGCCAACCTACTTAACATCCAGCCATCACCCAATTTGGTGCCCTTCCAATATACTGTTTGATATACCAAGAATGGTAACCAAGCAATATCACATGACTGTCCAAGTATCCAGTGGCTTGAACCCATCTTGCACATGACCAACCCCTAGGTTTGATCCAACTAGATCCCCGCCACAGTCAAGTCTATATAAGTCTAAAGTATTATTCAATAAAATATACTTCTCTTCTTTCTTAATTCCATATTTGAAGCTTCCCCAAAAGGTGCTCCTTATCACTGCTGTAGGGGGATTGCTTTCCTCTCTACTCTGTTACATTCCATTTCCTCTTGGTCTTTTCTAGCGCATTGTACATTGGGGTCACTGTCGTCTGGCACCTTTTTGACCAGAGGTAACTGTGATCTTGTGGCCGTACTAACAAGGGCGGGCTTTTGTCCATAGACAAGTTTGTAAGGACTTTTACTCATGTTACAGTTAACTTGTGTTCTATAGACTATGGGTGCTATTGGCAGCATGTTGACCCAGGCCTTTGGATTGTTAGCAGATAACTTACTGAGGGCTTCTACAAGCACACTGTTTAGTTTTTCTACTCATCCATTTTCTTGAGAGTAGTACAGGCAAGCTGTGATATGTTTTATCCCATTCTTGGCAAGAAAGATATTGGTGTCAATGACCTTAAGTTTGCTGCCTTCATCTGTGATCAGGAGGTCAGGTTTCCTGAACTTGGCTATGATTTCTTTCCCAATAAATTGTCTCACATCATTGCCTTTGTGTTCTTTTGTAGCTTGTGCTACAGGCAATCTGGTTGCATAAATGATAGCTGTTATGATGTACTTCTTGCCCTTGTTTTTGCCAGGCATTGGTCCCACAATATCCAACAACCATATCTTGAAGGGTTGTGTGATGGATACAGGTACTACTGACTTGGGTGGTGCCTTGGTTTAGGAATACTTTTCACAGACTTTGCATTGTTCCAGTACCTTTCTGATATAATCAGGCATTCTGGGCCACCAGTAGCATGTCTTGAGATATTTGTGAAAGTTCCTGCTACGGGTGTGTCCCAGGTCTCTGTGATATCAGAGGATTATGTCAATCTTTTGCGTTGACGGGACGTAAGGTACAGTGTCATCATTTGGAAGTATTTGGTGCAAGGTACCATATATGTTTTTGAACAGATGTTTGTTCTTAAGGACCTTCTCTTGGATGTCCATTGGGGTTCCAGGTGGGAAACCTTCCTGGAGATTCCCCATTATTAACATGGGCCGTCTGGGTTGCCATCAGCGCAAATAACATGTTTTCTGTATAGCCTTGACAGGGTATCTGGAGTAAGAGTTTCCTTGCCTGGCTTGTATTCAATTTGCATGGGATATCTCTGTATGAGACTCATCCATTTGGCTTGTCTTATTGACAGGTGTTGTTGTGTTTTGAAGAATATCAGTGACTTGTGGTTGGTGAGTACTTTGAATGTTTGGGCCCCCTCCAGATAGCATCATCATTTCATGAGGCAATGCATGAAGGCTACCAACTCTTTATTGTGTATGAGATATCTTTGTTTGCTATTGGATAGTTTCCTTGACTCATATGCCACAGGGAGGAAGTCCTTTTCTGTTGTTTAGATACAAAGTACTCCTCCTATGGCATAGTCAGATGTGTCAGTTTCTAACTCATATATCCCCTTGTGATTTGGGTATTGGAGGATAGGGGCAGTGATCATATGTTCTTTTAGTTGGCAGAAGTGCTGGTCTTGAAGTGGCTTCCAGACAAAATTGGTTGGTTTACCCGTAATGGCAGACAGGGGGGCTGTTAGGGCACCCCAATCAGGGATGAACCTTCTAATGTGGGCTACCATTCCTAGGAAGGTACAGAGCTCACTCTTGTTTCTTGAAGCTGGCATTTTGGTTATAGCACATATCTTTTCTGGGTCTGGTTTGATTCTGTCCTTGCTGATAATGTGACTGAGAAATGGAAGTTCAGCCAAAAAGAATTCACACTTTGATGGTTTTGAGATTAGTTGGTTTTCTTCAAGGGTGTAGAGGACCAGGCGGACGTCTTCCCAGTGCTTTTTCAAGTTTAGGCTATAGATGATGATGTTGTCCAGGTAGATAATTGCCCATTTTTTGATGTGTTCTTTGAAGACCTTGTTAATGAAGGTCACAAAGGTGCTGGGGGCATTGGTCATCCAAAAATTGAGAACAAAACATTCAAAGGATCTATATTTAGTTCTAAATACAGTTCTTGGAATGTCTTCAGACTTTACGCAAATTTGATGGTAGCCTGCTGTCAAATCAATCTTTGTGAAGATTTGGGACCCCCCCAGGGCGTCAAAAAGGTTGTCAATCAGGGGCAAGATATACCTGTTCTTAATTGTGACCTTGTTGAGCACTTTGTAGTCTGTGACTAGGCAGAGGCCTCCGTCTTTCTTGGCCACAAAGAAAACAGCAGCGCCAAAGGGCAAATTTGATGGTTGTATGAGTCTTTTCTCAAGGGCTTCATTGAGGTAAGTCTTTAGGGCGTTGTCTTTTTGTGGTGTAAGGCAGTAGATAGGTTGTGCTTTAGGCACACTTCCTTTTAGGTTAATCTCATGTTGTATGCCGCGGTGTGGTGGTGAACCTGGCAGGGTTTCTTGGAAGACGGAGGAAAACTCACTGACTAGTTGATCTTGGATATAGTCCTTTTCATGTCTGGTCTCTGTATTTTTGAAGTGGATAAATTTGTATGTACAGGTGTTCCAGTTGATCTTGCTAGGGTCAGTTTCCTCTTCTATTTCCATAGTTTTCACAAACACGTGATTTTTCATAAGCGTGTCAAGATGAGTTGGGTAAACATGGTGATGCACCTTGCCTTGCTGTATGGTGAGGGTAGCGCTATCCCAGTCAATATGAGGGTTGGTCTTTCTCATCCAATCCAGGCCAAGTATAACATTGTACTTGGGGATTGGTATGATGGGGGCACTGAGTGTAGTTTATACATCTCCAATTTGGGCGCGGAAAGGGTTTGCCTCTTGTGTGACTGATGTGCTTTGGTTGTCTGCCATGATGACTCTCTTGATGTTGCTTTGGCCTGTAGGGAGTTTAATGAGGTTAGAAAATTTCTTGTCAATGAGAGATTGGTCTGCTCCAGTGTCAAATAGTGCAGTGCCCTGATATCTGCAAAAACAGAAAGGGTAAGTGAGGAGTTTATTTCCAGTTTGGGCGGCAAACAGTAGAGGATTGCTGGAGGGTACTTGGATCATGGTGATTAAATCCACGTCCTGGTCATGGTCAAGTCTTGTAAAGTGGGGGAGGATGGCTTGCCTAAGCACTCCCCTGAGCTTTTCCCTACTTGTTGGTATCTTCAGTACTTGCTTGGTTAGCCTGCACTGTACGGTTACCAGTTCAAGGATGGGTGTTGTTGGCTCAATTATTTTTCTTGTTTAGTCAAGGGTCCTTCTTGGCTGTAGGGCTCTCCTTGCGCTTGTTTGTTGCATGTAGGTTGTCAGACTTTTGAGCTGCACACTTTTCTTCCAAGAATACATCTTCAAGGTTCTTACAGCAGGTCATGTCAAACTGTTGGCAACTGCGCCCATGTTGACAATAATAATGTCAACAGTGGCCATGTCAACACTTTTAATGTCAATACTATAGTAAAGTGACGACCTGTTTTACTTAATGCCGTTTCCTAGATGCCAACACTTTTTTAATTAACAAAACACTTTACCCTGAGCATTTTCAATATAAAAAATTATTTTAAAATACTTTATTATACTTAAATGACTCCAGAAAATTCAAAAATGCAGTAAAAATTACCATAAGTAATAAGAATAAGGAGATATAAGCAACTATTTTTCAGTTTACTATGTAAATTAAACTCTTTATTATACAGTAGTTTTAAAAGCTATGAAGACAACCAAAAATACCTCAGATTTAAACAAAATAATTTCAGATTTAAACAAAATCCATCTCTCAGGTTAAAATATACACTCTGTTAACAGGGTTTATTGGCGTTAATGGGCAAAATGAGTCAACACAGCAACAAAGGGCTCACACACAAAGCAAAACCATTCAAAATACAATCCAAAATACATTGATTCACAAAAAAATGGTGTGAGTTGACTTTCAATTTACATATGTTTACTATGTGAATTGGTGACAAAATACACCCAAGCAAGGTTTGTCAAAATGCAAACCAAAAACAAAACACAATGGCAACTCACTGCGTAAACAAAATCACTCACACAATGTGTGCAATGGATTGTAATCATGAATGATACCAAGGTATCTAAAATAAGACACAAGATCTGAAACATAAATTTTAAAAATATTGTGTTGGGTGTTTGAATTTGACAGTAAAATCTAGGAAAATGGGTGGAATTTATTTTGGGTATTCAAAAATGGGCGTTGTAAAACCAGAAACAACTAATTAAGAAATAACAAATCTATAATTGGGATATTGGGTGGGAAAAACTTTAATTAAATATCCATATTCAGATAAAAGCAAAAATTAAAATTAAGGAGTAACTTAATTAAAATTTATTTAATATTTTATTAAATTTTAAAATGGAAGGAACACAATACCAGAGTACCTATACACCCGTTGTGCGCTCTGGTTGTGGTTGCCCCTGCGGGTCAAAGAATAGAGTTAGTGCAACCCAAGTACCTACTAAAGAAGACAGGAGAGGAGAGTTTCATAGTGACACTGCACTGACACAGACAGTTCAAGGAGCACAAGCTTCTAGGGTGCAGAGCATAAACCCTTGGGTCCCAAAGCTGACCCAGAAGCCAACCAAGGTCACCACTACAAAGAAAGTTAGAAACAAGGAGGTAAAACTTACTTTGTATGTGTTTGACGTTGTGTACTGGCAAGAGTCAGTCCTGTCAGCCATGCTGGAGAAGGTGAAGCCTGTAGTTGATACTAGCTACAAGCCCTACGTTAGTGATGGCAATCAGGAGGATGACAAGGAGCCCCAGTTCTATCAAACCAATGAGGGACAGCTGGTGTTAAAAAAGGTTGTAGCCTTCTATACCAAGGTACCTATGCCCTGTGTCGTGCCCAATCCCAACAAGTCAATCCCCACTGCTAAAAAGCCCGCCCAGAAGCGCATCCCCGACATCAAACGCATCATCCTTCTTAAGCTAATGCAGGAATTGGGTGATTACAAGGCGGCCGCAGCCCTTGTTGGAGTAGATCCCAAGTACACCAGCAAGACCTTCCAAAAATTCATCAATACTGGTTGTGTCCTTGCCGCGGAGAAATCCTTGCGTGTTTCTACCATGCTCACCAAGGAGCACAAATGGGCAATCTGCCAGTGGATCACCCAGGACTGCCATCTTAAACTGGCAAATATATAGGCCATGGTTAAATATACTTTTGGGATTGAGGCCTCAATTTCCTTCTATTATCATTTGGTCAAGGGAATGCACTTTTCCTGGAAAAAGCTCGGGGTATCCCCTACAACAGAAACAGCCCAGCCAATATTGACGTCTGGAAAAACTACGCAGAGGCGTACACTTTCCTCAAAGCCAAGGGGACGGTCAAATTTTATTATATTGACAAATTGGCATTTGCCTTGTCAATGCACAATGGGTATGGCTATGTCCACAAAGGCTCCAATGACAGGATGGCTTGGCGTGCTGCAGTCCGCGCCACAGCCTACTCAATGGTGGCTCTTCTTGGTCCAAAGGGGGTTGAGATTTATCAAATAATATTGGGTTCTCACAATAGCTGTACCTTCTTGTCATTCCTCCAATTGGTCCAGGAGCACCTGAGGCGCACAAGCCCAGGATTCATCAATATGATTGTGTTGGACAATGTTGGTCTCCACAAGGTGGCTGACATTCTTGAGAAATTCCCAATGATTGACACATGCATTGCAGTGGGCCCCCAGCAATTGGCCACGGCAAATTTAAGCCTTCTCTTCCTCCCAGCCTATTTGCCCTTCCTAAATCCCATTGAGGAAGTCTTTGGGTGGCTCAAGAAAGTTTTCAAGCAAGGAACCCCAACTGGGACCAAGGACCTCTTTAATTTGCTGCAGGTTGGGATCCACACCCTCCCAGCTGAGACTGTGGCCAAATTCTATGGCCACGCTGATTTGTTTATCCCCGCGTGCCTAGTCAAACAGCCAATCAATTAAAGGCTTAGTTGTCCAATTTTTTTATATTCTCTTATTTACTATTCAAGATTTATTAATTATCATTTTATATTTAGATGTTTCCACACCCGCAATCACATTCAGAAGATCCATCAATAGATGTAAGTAATTTATTTATTTTATTATATATTATTTTATTATGCCATCTGAGGTAATCCCAAACACTCAATACTGGATTACGCAAAAATGTTTAAATCACTTTGGTCAAAAAATATAAAAATAGTTTTAAAAAAATTAAACGTAAAATGTACAAGTTAGAATTTATTTTATTAACGTATAATTTTATGCTTTTATGAAAACTGGTTTGCTGAAATAAAAATTATAAAAATTTATTATGATTAGAATACTATAAATTGTAATAAAATTTATTGGAATCATATTTTTATTGTGTGCACCTGTAGTGGGTTCTTTGGTATGTACCCACCCTGCAATGGAGGTGGCGCACAACCTCCACCGCCACACTGTGAACAGTAAATACACCCTTATTGAAATACTCCCTCCTGCTGATGAAAGGCAGTAGGGTCAGGTGGGAGTGAAGCAGCAGCTTTTCAGGCAGGGCTGCTGACCTGTAGATCCCAGCCAGGACCAGGGCGTCCTGGATCAGATGATCAACCGAGTTGTATCCAGGGGGGACCTTCTTCCCGTTGAGTGCAAGCCAGGCCTTGTTGATTCCCAGAAGGACCCCGTCCAGGTCCTCTACAGATGCGCTCATCCCAAAGTAGAATATGAACCCCAGGTAAACAACCAGATGAGGCCTTTGCCCTGCAAAGGATTCTGTGAACTCACACAGTTTATTATAGACTGCACTGATCTTCTTGTTGTGCCTGGTCTTTGCAAAGGTTAGCTCCATGACTGCAGGGAGCCCCGTCTCATTGGCACCCCAGGCCAATCCAAAGTCCGCCAGGAGGATCTTGGTCTTCTTTACAGCTGTTGTGTCTGCAACAGCCAATTTTCCCACTGTGCGCCCAAAGTTCTCCAACAGGTAAGATATGGTGTGCTCCACCGGGAAGCAGAAGCAAGCAGCCGCATGAGCCTGGCCCATCTCTGGTACATTCTTGAATGGGAGCGTCACCAGGACGTCCCAAACAAGCTCAATGGAGTTTAAACAGTAAACTCCACTGAGGGATACTGGGTCCAGACAGACCAGTTGGGCATTCTTGTAGGCAGTAACTGCCCACTTGGATGTCCCCTTGGCATGCGTAAGTTCTTCCAATGCCTCCCGCAACATCAGAAAGGACCCATGGATACAGTCCTCCAGCTCCTGCACAACAGGGGGGGACAGATACAATTGCTTTGCCACATGAGTGGCATAATTTGCTTAAAAGGTGGCCAGTACAAAAGAGACCAGGACTTGGCGGAGTTTGCTGTCTACATTTTCTAAGAAAAAGGTAAGTTTTTTGAAAATTTATTAACTTTGTTTTTAGGCTACCTTCTTGTGTTTCTTCCTTGCCCACAGCCTCAGCTGGCTTGGCCATTCTTGGTGCAATCAATTGCACAGGCAATTTGGTATCCTCTGACCTGGCACACTTGGCAGGTTTGAGATGTTCATACATCTCTGGGTCATCAACCCAGACAGATGGTGCAGAAAGATTGTATGCCTTAAATTGCAGGCCCTCAACCACAGTTTTTTGAATATTTAGTAAGCGCTCAATTGTCTTCTCTGGGGTGTCTGGAATTTTTGACATTAGTGCCTTTGCAGACACCTTGTCAATTTTGTCCCTAGCAAGGACGGCAGACTTCACTTTGGCTTTGACCTTGCGGTCAATGACCTTTATTTTGGCAATTGCCAAGTTGAGATCCTTCAGAAGCTTCCCCTGTTCTCTCATTGATTTTTTACTAACCTTTCCATATGTTTTTATAGCTTTCACCCCAATAAATTCTGTATTATTTTGATACTGTTGACTCTTTGTTTATTCCTTTTTGTTTTCCCATCTACTGCATTATCCTATCTTTTTACCCATTTTGTATATGTTTTACGCTCATCTCAATATGTGTTGTTTGCTTTGTGTTGGCATTGTTCCTTGATTACCATATTATTTTTGGCGCTTGACATAGCCCCTTATGAAAATATTAACAACAATTTGGTGATAAGATAAATTCAAATTAGAAAATTATAGTGTTAACTGTTTTTAGATAAAGTTGTTAATGATCCAAATTCAAAACCTTAATGATAAACTTTAAGCCAATCAGGAGCCAAGTGATAAAGTGATTGTTGTGACATAAAGGGTCATTCAATAATTCTTTGATGCATGTGCACTAATTAATATGATTGGCTGGATGTTTTGCCATTGTTGCTGTGGCAAGTTGTTGATGGATTAGTGCTAACCCAGCAGCTGATTGGGCACTAGTCCATCAACAACTTGCCACAGCAGCAATGGCGTACAATGGCAAAACATCCAGCCAATCATATTAATTAGCGCACATGCATTAAAGAATTATTGAATGTCCCTTTATGTCACAACAATCACTTCATCACTTGGCTCCTGATTGGCTTAAAGTTTATAATTAAGGTTTTGAATTTGGATCAGTAACAACTTTATCTAAAAACATTTTACACTATAACTTTCTAATTCAAATTTAGCTGATCACCAAATTGTTGTTAATATTTTCACAAGGGGCTATGTTTAAGTTCTAAAAATAATTGTGTTCTGGATCTAGATACACAACATAGTAAATATATGGTTTTATAGAAATAAGCTGAGCATAAAGAATAAAACCAACTATAAACAAAGAGAACATGAACAATTGAAATTCAAAAAAAGATAATATAAATAGAAAATGTTTGGTGACAGGGGTTTAATGGGGCAGGGGAGAGTGATGTTTAGGAGGCAGAATAACACAGGAAGGAAGAAGTAGAGGCGGTGCTGACCTGGGGGTCTGGGATTGGGTGGGTTGGGCTTGCGGGTTAGGGGTGTTGGTGGCAGGGGTGGAGGCAGGAGGATTTTGCTTGATGGCTGCCATATAACGCTTGTTGTATTCCTCATTGATCATTGGCTAGATGGGCTGGTAAGTGGAAGTGGCCTGAGGTGGAAGGCGCTTATCCTTATGTGATTGGTTGTCCATGTTCACGTGGAAAACCATTTGCAAAACCAAGTCAGCCATCATCTGGCAGCCAAAGAGAAAATTGTGGTCAAGGACCCCAAGATAGAGGTCGTTGAAAGCCTGAGAGCGGCGCTCCCATAATGTGGATCCCATGTTGAAGAAGACAACATCAGCCAGATGGACGTCTGCATGGCCGGCAGGGTAGACTGAGGCCTGGTGCCTGCATCCCTGGATGGCCTCAAGGGCAGTGGAGCTACCCTCCATCTGGTGGCTCAAGAAAACCCAGTACTTGGAATTTGAGCCATCCCAGGAGTTGAGTGATCCACCGAGGATGTGGCTGTATGAGTAGCCATTGATGAAATCTCGGTTTGTCTGGTAGTAGACAAAACCCTTGGCTGAAACAGCCAGAAATGCACCAATGAACGTCCCCTTCTTGACCTTCTTCCTTCTATTCTTGGCGGCGGCTTTTCCTTGCTTGCCAAAATCATCAAAAGCTATTGATAGCTTGTAATAGGAGATGAACATGACATCATCAGTTAGACTAGTCAGGCATCAGACCAGGGTTGATTCAATGGCGGTGTCATATGGGGAATCCTCAGCGCCATCCCATTGGTTGCTGGCAAAATTGGTAAGAACCTGTATGGAAGCCACCTTCCCATACATCCAGAGCTGCACCATGCGCTTGGAGGCCCATATGTTATGGTGCGCAAGCTGCTTCTGGACCTGGGTCAAGGGAAGCTTGGGGTCCCGCTGGAGGAGGTCAAGCATTAATGGGTATGCCTTATTGATCTGGGACTCTGTGGTCTTCTTTGGCTTCTTGGCTGTCCCAATCAGATTTCCCTTATTCATCAGGTTGTTGAATTCCTGCATGACAGTAGCCCAGGTGAATTATAATTGGGCGGCAATCTGTTCCCAGGACAGACCCTGTAGATTCAGTCCACAATTTCCTGAAGAATTTGGGCAGTGATGATTTGTTGCTTGGGGCGCTGGGCCAGGGGAGCTGAAGCCTGATTGGCTGTAGGGGGGCAGGTTGGCTGGTGACAGAAAGTTGTTCCAAATCAAGGTTGCCATCCTGATTGGTTGGTTGGTGGGCAGCTTGTACAGGGGTGGGTACGGGAGCAGGGGCAGAGCTAGACACTATGTGACTACTGAACAAGTCAAAGTCATAGGGATTGGTGGTCAGGTACAGGTCAGCTTCCTTGTTACCCCCTCAAAGGCTTGGGTGTAAACAGGTGCCTCCACGTTCTGAGCCTTGCCTCCATTGAAGCTGGATTGGCTGCTGCTGGCTTGGCTGCTGGCACTGTCAAAGATATTGCTTGTAAAAACCATTGTAAAAAACCTAGGATAAAATCACTAAAAGTAGAAATTTTAAAATTTAATGATTTATTTTTATTGGTATCACCATTCCATATTTGTAAGACTCTCAAAACTATTATACACAAATAAGGATCATTGAAATTGAATAAAATGTCTCTGTTCCTAAATTGAATAGCTGGTGATTGGCTATTAAACTGTTATACTTCTATTTTAGGCTATTCATACTACACATCTTGTGTGACTTCATTTTGTTTTGTGATTGTGAAATATTTCTTCTAGATTGCTCAAGTTTAGTTTCACTTTAGTTCTTCTGTTGGTGCCTCATATGAATCCTGATTGGATTATAATATACTCTGGAACAGCATCCATCCATTTCACTTGTTGTGTCAGTTCATTTTGTTTGTGGTTTGAACTACACCGCTTGATGTTTGATATAATTTTGTATAATGGGCTAGTGAAATTTTGTTTTTTGTTTGACAGTCCATTTATTAACTGAAATTTTATAAATTAATTGAATCCTGAATCTTGCGCAACTTGGATTTTGTTTAAATCTGAACTCATTTTGTTTAAATCTGAGGTATTTTTGGTTGTTGCCATAGCTTTTAAAACTACTGTAAAAATATTTTTATTTCCATAAAAATTAAAATCCCAATGAATCAAAAATAAAGGTATTTTATATGTCATAATAACTACAAAATATAAGAAAACTCTATATTTAATTTATTATACTTTATATAAGCATAACTGAAAATATCTCATAGCTTAAAGATAAATTAACAAAATATTAGATATTTCTTAATAAACCTCATTAAAACTGTATCTGAAACTTACCATTTATACCTAAAAAGATTAGTACAATATAAAGAAATTAAAAAATTAAAAGTTTGAAAGTAAAAAATATACAGGCAAAGCAAAGCAAGTTTTATTGTGCTAATTAAAGCCACCAGCAAGAGAAGTGGCAACGTCCTCAAGGTACTTCTTAATCTCTGCCACCTTATACCTTTTCTTCACCACCTTCTGAACGTCCTCCTGGTATTCCTGCTCCTTGGACTTTTGCTTCTTGGGGGCCACCTGGTTGGCAAGGTCACAAAACTTGGAGACAGTTCTTGCTTGCTCCTCCTGCAGCTTAGAGAAGAACTTGTTGTATTTGGGGTTGGACCCAAACTTTACCTTCAGATGCTTGTTCCAAACCTCAAGGCTAGAGGTGGTCTTAATCTCCCCCTTGAGACAGGCACCCTGGTAATTCCAAGGGGCAGTGGCCCCACTCTTTCCTCTCCAGGCAGTCACCTTCTTGCCCACCCATTGGCACTTGAAGTAATCCAAGTAACCTTTGAAGATGATGGAGTGCTTCTTGATGTAAGCGTCCTCCAGGAGGGCCTCAAATCCAATCCCAGTATGCTCTGGGCGCACAAAAGCCAAGGCAGCAAACTGGGTCATGGCAAAGCAGCACTTCCCCTTACCATTGTTAAGATACTTCTCAAAAAACTCCTTCTTGCTCTTGAGATTCTTGATGAGGGCCTGCCTAAAATGAAAGAAGCAGCCCTGAACTTCTCCATTGAAGGTGGTCTCAAAGGCTCTTAACTGAGCTTGCTCAAAGTCCATTATGATAACCTTTGGCCCAAGTGAGCGCACATGAGCTAGCTGCTCAGCAGCTAGGGTCAACTCATCCTTCTCAGCGGAGGAGGGATTTGCCCTTGTGGCGTGAGTGGGAGGAGGGAGCTGGTTGATGGGAAGGGAGCTCAAAGCATCCTGGACAATCTTGAAGGCTCTGGTGTAGACTTCAGTCTTGGCACCAGGAAGGAGAAAGAACACAAGAGAGATAACCTGGTCATTGAACTGCCCATGAAGGACCCAAGGCTGCTTGAAGAGAGAGGGGTAAGTAGCAAATGTGCCGTCACACAGCCAGGTGGTAGCAGTATTGAGCTGTTCCAGGTTTTGGGTTGTGACGTAGGCTATAATCCTATCCTCCACTTCCTGCCCATTGTCATGGAGAAGGAACATCTCACCATCCTCAGTTTTTTTGAGGGCATCTGTGAGAACCAGGTCTTCAATTTTAGTGGTGCTCTTGGCCAGGGGATTAGAGGCTTGACGCCTATCACTTACAAACTTGAACAACTGGGTATGGGTTGGCACACTCTTGAGGTTGGTGGGGGTGAGGTACTTGCATGCAAGCACAGCCAGCTGGGTTGGGGAAAGGTTTTTTGAAGTGGGCATAGCCTGGACAAGATATCACTTGAGGAGGCGGGCTATGGTGGTATTTGGCATCACACAAGTGTGTTCACCCTTGATGGTTTGGACCAAGTCCCAGCGCTCAGTATTGAGCTGCACTGGGCAGGAGCGGTCCTTGCAGGTGTAATGCTGGCTCTTGAAGCCCCGGTTGGCATTGTTACAAGAAAAGATGTACCCATTGGCCACCATGGCTGGCCCACCCTTTACACTCATAATGGGAAAATACTTAGGCAAGGAAGAGGAAATCTTAAATTTGCCATCAAAATTACAGATGTTGTGGGCCAACAGAGAGTCCCAGGGGCCAGCATGAGCATGGCGGAAGCCAGGGAAGTAATCAGGGAAGGGCTTTGAATCATCCCCAGATGAGCTTGAAGGGGGGAGTTTGGTGGTGGTGGGAAAGCAGAAGGGGGCCTATTGTGGTACTCCTCATATGTAGGAGACTTATCCTTGGGTGGGGACTTTTGGGCTGAGCGCTTCTTCTTGGTTGGCTCCTTGTCAGGAGCTGAGTTGTAAAAACTGTGGTCTGTAAGGAAGCCATCAGATTCCTCTCCCCCAGTGGAGTGAGCAGGGCTCTTCTCAGGAGAGAGCTCAGGGGATGGCTTGGGGGATGGTTTTGGAGTGGCCTTCTTTGATGAGACATACTTTTTTGGTGGGTTTGGTTGGCTTTGAAAGACGCTTGGTTCCTTTGGGCTGCTTAGAGGTGTTTTTGTCCTAAAATAATAAATAAAAGGGTTTAAGATAAAGCAATGTGTGTAAAAAACAAACAAAACAACTTAAAAAGCATAATATATAAAAAGTAAATCTTAGATGGTTTTTATTGGCATTTAAAAGTTAAAAAATACTTGTATAGTTTTTAATTTATTACAGTTTTAAATAAAAAATTAAAAGTTAAGAGAAATATGCAAAATTATTAAATTTAGATATATATTTTATTTTGAAAATTAGAAAATATGGAAGAGAAAAGTTAAAAAGACAACATATCAAAAAATGAGAAGTTTTTATTATGTAAAACATAAAGTTTTATATGTGAGAACTGAAAAGCATTGACATTATGAGTGACAATTAGTAAAAAAATCTGAATTCTCACTGTCAATTACAAAAATTGTAGGCATTATTTTTGACAACATTGTCACTGTTGACATTTTTTTAAAAATTTACTATGTTTTCATAGTACACTTAATTAAATTTACGTGGGCTAGCAAAAATTAACTGTTTTCTGTGTATTTTTGTTCACATATAAAAATTAAAAAAAACATGAAAATAAGTAAAAAAAGTTTAAAGTTCTTTATTCTTTTATTAAAAATAATATTTGGGTAGTGTTAATATGATATTTTACCATTGTGTAAATGTGAAGTTGTTAAGAAAGTAGTCTTCAGTATTGAAAAGGGTAAAGTGTCAACAACGTCACTTACAACATCTTTTATATGAGGTGACATATTAATTTAAGCTTAATTGTGCTACTCTAATTTGCTTAACTCCACTCCAGAAGATGATCATGAGCAAATAAACAACATTTCTGAGTGTCAAAATTATTTTTAATAATTAACTCTATAGTAACTTACATAGTAACTCACACTTAAATCATTGGATTGCTGTTAGCCACCAATCCACTTAATATGGGTCATTATTTTTCTTGTTATGCCTAAGCGCTGGATTGATTATTTTATAACTTAATTGCATTATTCATATTCAAATTATTCAGAAAGATTAAAATACAATCAATGTTAAATCTTTAATTGATCTTGGGCTTAGATATTTTTTTAAAATTTTTTTATCAATTTTAGAATTGAAAATTGCACCTTATAATATTGCTGGAAATATCTTAAGTGCTACTACATACTACAAGCTAAAAATATTTATGATGGGTTGCATGGGAGATTAATAGCAGCCCCAAAGCTATAAATGCTATTACTATATCTTTGGCTCATCATAAATATTCTTAGTTTGTTTCAAAAAAAGGTTGTTGTTTTTGAAAGACTGATAACTCTATTTAAAATACACCCTCTAGTAAGCTGCCCTACTTCATGAACTTGCCCTAATGCACCACTAGCATCTTCTGATATTTTTTTTCTCTGGTATCATCACGTGATTTCAAATGATAAGTTATCTCAGAAGATTATGAGAAACTTTCAAATGTTAAAGGTGAAGTATACAACTTCCCATCTTTCATCAAATATGAAAGATTAATGCACAGATTTTTAACTTTGAGCTCTATCCTTATAGGCCTAAATTTTCTCTCATAAATATAAAAGAATGACTTTTGAGAAATATTTGAGCCTGATAGCGCTGATTTATATAATTCTTTTCTTTTTTCTTCTTGCTCAAAAATATTTTTAATATCATTTATATTCTTAATATAAAGCTGATTTTCTTTCTCTTTTAATATTTTTGATATTACACCAAAGTGACCATCAACAATACTTTTCCCATGACATTCTACAAATCTATTGTATTTAATAGACCCTTTAATGTATTGCGGTGCCTCTTTAAATAGATAATATAAGAATTCATAGGATCTAAAATGGTTTCCATTATCAGTCCATACTTTGATTTTTTTAAACTTATCTGATTTTTAGAAGACTTATTAGACATTCACCTGAAAACAAAGAATCATGAGACAATATTTGAGATAAAAAATAATGGTATTCATATTTAACTTTATTGTTTTCTTTAAATACCAATGCAAACCCCAATAAAGAAATAGGTCTTTTGGAATAAAAACAGTTATTGGTTTCAATTGGACCACTGCCAACTTTTAAATTCTCCTTAAAATCTATGACTATGATACATGATTCATTATCTAATTCATTGATATCTTTCTTATATTCACAATTTTGATGAACATAAAAGTCTTGGTGCTGATTAATAGCTTTTAAGTCACTGTTTATATATTCTGACAATAATAAGTTTCTACTTTCACATTCTTTTTTCTTTTTTCTAAGGATGATTTTAAGTTACAAATATTACACTGTCAGTTTGTTTTTTACTCTTTATTATATTTTTTGGTATTAATTTATAATACGTTGTAAGTGATATTGGAATTTCATTTTTTATTTTCATATTTTCATATTTTTTTATTTTTAATAGAGAATATTTTATTTCAGTTGAATATTCATTCATTTTGTTTTCAATGTCTTTATAAATTTTTCCTGATGCTTTTTTTTGTAAACTGGCTTGTTTCAAAAGAATTTTCCAGTAGTTTTTTAATTATTTTTTTTGATTATTTCTTTTTTAATGAATAGTTATTATCTTTTTGGCTTTTTTTATTTAAGATTACAATTTTATTTATATTTATTTTTCTTGAGTATTCAAACTCACTTTTGGTTATATTAAACCCCATATCAGTAAGCTCTTTTAAAAAGTAACTGGAAGTAACCAGAGATCTCAAGGCTGGGAGATGCTTTTGAGGAGCAGATTTCAGAAGATCCTTTAAGTTGTCAATTATCCCATTTAGTTTCTGATTTTGAATTAAAGGAATGAACTCTGTTTTTCCAAACTCAGTTTGAGTGAGGAAGTGATTGATGAAGGAATTAAGATTGCCTCCAGAAACAAAGAGGAATGCTTTCTTTAGCATAGCAATTCTTTCTCTTTTTGTTGATGCTCCCAGTGAGGAAAATGGCTTCATGGCAGAATTAAAGTTAACAGATTCCATAATATTGGATTTGTGATTACTGATAAAGAGATGCTTTGTAGAGATGCCTTGCAAAAGAGTGCTGGTTGAAGGAATTATATCTTTTTGTGAAGATGGTTTGAAGTAAACCTTAGGTGGTGCTTTAGCTCTTATATACTAAGCCTTATGACACCATTCTGAAAGAAATGATGTGACAGCTTTATTTACAATTTCAACTTGAATTTATATTTCTAAAATAAATGAAATACTCAGTTTTCATGCACAAGTGATATATGTGTATCAGCTAAGCATCAAATTACATCATATCCTCTTTGTAATCTATGCAAATCAATTAAAATAATGTATTAACTTAATTATAACTGTTATGCATATTTTTAAAATGATAAAATATTAAAAAATTGTATTTAAAAAATGCTTAATTTGAGGTTTGCAGTTCACTTGAACCTCAAAATTCATCTAAACAGCAAATAAACTAACGTCCTAACTTCAAACTACCATAAAATACTAAATAATTAAACTTTTTAAATAAAATAAAATCAACAAATGATACTCTTGATCTTATCTTTAATTTCTTTAAATATAAAGCATATATTAATTAATGAAAAATTAACTTTTTTAAGCTTTAAGCAATCTATTTTATTTCATTATCAAAATAATATAATAAAATCTGACATGCTCTTTTAAATTGCTTTTTCTCTAATATCCAATATTATATATATTGACATTTTAACACCAATAAAAATATAAGATTCTTAGCTTCATTTTGATAGTTTACAGTGTGAAAAAATATTAACTTTTTGTTGAGTTATTACTGTTTTAAATATAAGCATTTGTAATTTGATTTTTTCAAAATCAAACTGTGTTATGCTGCGACTTGGGCAGCATGTGTATTAGAAAATGGCCTAATCCCTAAAATAATGACCCAGATGATGAGGACTGCAGGGAATCTTGTCCTTCTTTGTAGTCTCTCCAGCTGTTAGGGAGTACCATTGCTTGGGTCCTTTTCTTAGGAGGATTTTTTCCTTTGAGTTGGGTAGATATGGATAACCTACCTATGTTACCACTGTCAAGTTTATACTTCTGGGAAGTATAATAAACAAGATAAAGGGGAAGGTTAAGAAGATAACGATACTTTATTGGATATGAATATAGGATAATATATAGTATCATGGGAAGCCACATGCCGTCCATGTATGTCATGATGGTCATGGGACTTATCTGAGTAATGTTACTCTTAAGTCATGAGGCTTACTCAAGTTGTGTTCCACTTAGGAGCTGGATTAGGTGATCCCTGTAATAGATGGTCAAATGATAGTGGTGCCACCAACTTAATGATTAGTTGTGGAGCCATTCAGTGACTCATTTGTTGAGCTACTTAGGGCATCAATTTCCCAAGATGGAGTAATCAAAGATGTTGCAACAGTAAGCACTCTAGAAAACACTTATCCAAATTGAGAAGCTCCATCATGATTAAAATCAAATGAAAATTTCAATCTTGATAATCAGTTTTAGACATAAAAATTGATTAAACTTCAAAATTATTCAAACCCAGAAAGGATACAATACTATATACTTCAAATCATGGATATAAAAATCCTGTTACTATTCAAGGCTAAATCAAGAGAAAACAACTACCCACAACTAAACCAAAAATATAAATAAATACATATTTAATCTAATAAATTTTTTTATTTTATTTTTATTAACAGACTATCCCATTCCCAACCAGTTCCTGCAATATCCTGCAGAGCACCCCGTCTACAAGGGCGTCCCAGAGGGTCCAAGAATAGACCTAGAATACAACTCAAGAGAGTAATGTCAATACGCATGCCTTCCAAGATGTCAGCACCAGCCAACCACCTCCTGTATCCCAAGCCAGATCAACTAGCCTGAATCCCAGACAGAAACTGCTCTCAAGTTCTGCCACCAAAGTCCCCTATACCAAGGTCACTGGAAACAATGAGGTTACATACACCTCTACTGTGTACCTAATTGTAACACAGCCCTGTACACTGGATCCCAGAGTTACCAGTTCATGCCCCTGCATTTTTGACACCTCCTATGAGCCATTGGCCACAACTGAGGAGCAATCTGTGCATGTTGTATATTCAACAATTGACAGCACCATCACATGAAAAAATGATTTAACCTTCTACATGAAGGTCCCCATCCCCTGTGTCAAGCCTACTAGCAAGGATGCTGTGGTACCTGCCAAGGGCTGGTGTTGGTTGACGGATAGTGAGCGTGAAGCTCTCCTCAACTGCTTGAACAGGGGAATGGCGGTTTGGGATATAGCGTCCCAATTTGGTGTCACAGCCAGATACATTGCCAACATCAACACCAAGTATGGTAACACCAGGCAAATGATAAAATCTGCCAAGGCTAAGCAGCAGCCCAAACTCTTGCAGCCTGTGCATATTGACACAATAAAACAGTGGGTTACCAAGGATTGCCACCTGGACTCACTTGCTGTCCAATCAATTCTTGCCACAGATTTTGGGCTTTCTGTTTCTAAAACACTTGTTTACAAAGCAATGATTGATTTGGGCTTCTCCTGGAAAGTACTGGGAGTTTTGCTGTACAACAGAAACAATGAGAAGACCATCAAGGATTGACACATTTATACCAAGACATATCTGGCACTAAAGGAGACTGGGAATGTCCAGTTTTTCTACATCAACAAATTGTTGTTTTACTCCTCACTCAGGTCTAGGCATGGGTGGGTCAAGAAGGGGTCTAAGGACAGCGTAGCCCATTGTGCAGCTGTCTGTTCCCAGACATATTCCATGGTAGCGCTTCTTGGTCCTTGCAGGTTGGACCAGTATCAGATGATCAAGGGTTTCCATAATAGCAGGACATTTCTTGATTTTCTCAGAACTGTCAAGGAGTATCTCCAGATCAATTGCTGCAGTACAACCAACATTGTTGTGTTGGATAATGTTGGGCTCCAAAAAGTGGATCTGGTTGTGTCTGAGTTCCTGCCCATCAATAAAAATAGCCATTCAGCCAGCCACTTCCTGGCTGACTTCCCAATGAGACTCCTCTTCCTTCTGCCATATTCTCCATTTCTGAACCCAATTGAGGAGGTCTTTGGGTGGATCAAAAATAAGGTGAAGCAAGGCCTCCCTCAGGACACTGAGGATCTCTTCAACATCCTTGAGGTCAGTCAATTCACAATGCCACTCAATGTGGTGGCAGCTTTTTATAAGCACTCAGAATTCTTCCTCCCCAAAGCCCTGGCCTCTGAGCCAATCAGATAAATGGGCGCTCCAGGCTTTATTTGTTTTTATTTTTATTTATTTTGTTTTTAGTAGGACTTAAGAATTATTATTTATATATAATGCTATGACGTTTGATTGTATTAAAGACATATAAGAGTATGTAGAAAAGGTAAGTAAAATTAATTATACTAGGTATGAGGGATATATTTTTATTATAATGCACTGAATATTATATTGACTGTTGCGCTAACAAATAAATAAATAAAAAAGATAGAAATAGATTAATTTTATTTAAATAATTGTGAATCCTTGTTGGTACTCTTCCTTTTTTAAGCCACAAATTGGACCTTGCAGGTCATCATCTGATCCTTATTATTTCAGTGCCACTATAGCCACACAACACGACCACCAATGATTTTTATGTATTGCTTACTAATTAGTACTTAGGATGCGGGTCAAGCATATTGAATATATTTATCAAATCATATTACAAGGGAAAGGTAATTTGAGTTCTAAACAATCACTTGTTTAGAACATAAGTGGAGCAGGCCACATGATGCAGATAAATTCAATTCTTGTTGTTTGTATATGTAATAAATGAACCCGTATTCAACGTGCTAATAAATAAAAACATTTTTAACTTATTTTTAATATTTGATGTGGTTGCAACTTTAACTAATGTCTTGTAATATATTTAGATATATTAATATTATAATTTACCTACTAAAATTTAAAATAAAATTAAAATATTAAAAGTAAAATTATAATTATAAATCTTAAAATTTATCTATTAAAGTTTAAATATTCAAAATTAAACTATTTTTATTTAATTGTGATTTATTCAATATTGAAATATTATATATTAAAAATTTTAATATTGAAATATGTAATATTAAAATTTTAATATAAACTTTTAGATACTAAAATTAAAATATTTAAATATTTAAATTAAAATTTTACTATTAAAATTTTACTATTACATATTTCAGTGAAAATATTTAATATTAAAATATTTTTTTTTAAAAAAATAAAATTTAAGTTGCAAGGGAAAAATATTTATTAAGGGGATGCTAATTGCAAAGGGGAATGCAATTATTCCGGGGAATTATACCCTGAAATTTAAATTTTGGCTAGAGCGCTAATTGGATCCACATACTCTTCTGTACGTGGTGGACAACCCTGGATGCAATTGCTAGAGGGGTGGCACCCTGTACCCTGGTGGTTGTTGAACGTTTGATAAAAGGAAGCCGGGTGAGCAAATTGATTAATAGGGTTTTTTCAGGGGGCACATAGTACCCATACAACGTTGCCAATGCAAAGGAGTCATACAGGACATGCTCAACTGTCCTATACCCTCATGGTGTCTTCTAGCATTTGAGTGCTAAGCGGCATATATCAATTTGAATAGATACATCCTCTTACTTTTTGACTTTGGTTTTTAATATGCAGTGAAGGAGGATTCCCAGGTATACCGCAACGTGAATTCTTTGCAAGGTGTATTTTTCCAAGAACATGCATAATTTTTTGAATACTTGAACTAATCTATTAATATAGGAAGTTTGATTGAATTTGAAGAGGGTTCTGGGGGGGCGCCTGACTTGTATCAGCCCCTCATGCCTCTGCAAACAAAATAAATAAAGATTTAAATGTGTTCACAAGGACTGCATCCCCAACTTTATTTGACAATGCCTTGAATACTTCAGTAAAAATTTCAGTTTTTAGATATTCATTTCCTATTTGAAAGTTGGTTTTTATTAAGTTTTTTTTTCATATTTGTTGATGTTTGAAAATGGGAATCTTTGAATGCTTTCATATATATATTCATTGAAGTTTAGCTTGACATCCCCACAAATTTCATTCATCTCTTTGAAGTTGATATATGATCCTATTTTGTATGCTTTCCTTAACCACAGCAAGCACCCTGTGGGTGGTGAATATTCCCTGGCTTTTGCTTCTATATTTGCAAAATTATTCATATTCTGTTGAATTATTTTATTTATTTGGTTTTTTTACAGGGGCTACCAGTGATTGGTAACCCCCGTAGAACCAACTCAGTGTAAAAGCTGCCACTTCTGCAGCCTTGTCCCCATTCCTAGTGATAACTAAAATAAATATAAATAAAACCTAAAAAGACTTACTAATTGTTTCCCCTGCAGCCTCCTCAGCTACAGGCACCACCTCAGCAAACTTCATGAGCGTTGGCTGCTCTTCATTAATTTTTCTAGGCTTAATTTTTCTTATCTTTCTTGAAACTTGTGTTTCTTCTTGGTTTTTATTTGATAAATTTTCTGTATTTCTTGAAGCGCTCCTGCTTCTTGACTGAGTTTTGTTTTCATCTGTTTCCATTTGGTTGGTTTCCTCTTCATTTGTGTTTATTTCATGTGGGATTTCATTTCCTTCATTAGTTCAATTTTTTGAGTATTCTTTCTATTGGTTTTTGCAAATTCCCACAAGTTGTAACTTTCAGCTTTGAAATTTAACCGCTTGAGTATTTTCTTTTGAAGATTTAAAAATATTTCTTTGTGTTCTTCATTGACCATTGTTCTCAGGTTATTTTTTGAAGTTTCATTTTGCTAGACCAAGGCTCTTCCCTCATTTCCCAGTTGATTTACCACAATTTCCCTTATGTTGTATTCAAGCTTGAAAACCTTTTGGAGAACTGACTCTAATTTTTTTATTAAGTTATAGATATTTGACATTTTGTTTGAATTACATCAAAAAACTGGTTTTTATAGTACTACCTTCAACACGTGAATATTTTTCATCATCATTACTAAATTAAAGACAATAAACATAAATATTGCATTAGAATATTGAAATTAGATGTCAACTCTTGATATTTTGATATTATGTGCATAACTCAATGCATTTTGTTTAATAAAATCCATTGAGTTATGCACATAATATCAAAATATCAAGAGTTGACATCTAACTGCAATATTTTAATCCATTATTTCTGTTTATTGTCTTTAATTTATTAATGATGATGAAAAATATGTATGCTCATAATTTTAAGCTATTTGTAAAATGTACAACATTGTATTAATTATGGGAAATGTTGATAATGTAAAAAGAAAATATTATTAACATGAATTGAAAGAAAATATTAATTTTAATAAGTTGTCACAAAGAAAAGATTTATTTACTAATCAAAGAACGGGAAGGGGAGGGAATAGGCTGAGTGAACATTGCCTTCATCTGCGCCTGTGAAAGGGACAGCATCAAAGATAGTGAAGGGGATTGGTAGTGGCTTGGGACTCAGGGTTGAAACACAGGTGGCTTGACGGGGGGGGAGGCTGGGTTTGTTGACTGGGAAGAGGCAGCAAGAGCTGATTGCTTCAATTGCTTGAATTCTTCTTCTGTCACATATGCAGGCTTGAAAAAACAGATGGATGGGCAAGGGGGAGGCAGGAGTCCTTTCTGGACTTATCATTGTCACTTGCATAGAAAATGACAAGATCTGATAGGTCCTGGAAGAATACGGAAGGAAAAAGCTCATAACCCTTATCAATTTGGGTGCACAGTTTGTTGTATGTGGCAGGCTTTAAGCGCCTGAGCGTGAAACTGAAATTGTAAAGACATACATCTGCAAGATGCATGTTGGCACAGTTGATGGGGAAGGGCCAACAGGTATGCCTTGTAGCCCTGATCTCTTGGGTTGTCCATTCCTGCTACTTCATCTTGGCACTAAGTACATCTGTGTACACTTTTTTCTGTATGGCCCACTCCTCCAGCATGGCCTTGAGCTCTGTCTGGTAGTCATACCCATCTGCAGTGTTTGATATTGCTGAGTAATAATTGACGCCCAATAGGGAAACTGCCAATAAAACCCCAACAGAACAATACAAGATTGGGCCGCGCTTGTACACAGCAGACTGGATACGCTTCTCCCCAAAGTCTTGGATACTTGCAGATATATTAGCATACAACAGGAAGATTACGTCATTACAGGCCCTCATTGCCCTTCCTTTGATAAAATTGATGATTATAGAATTATATGGGTCAGCGTCCACCAAACAGGGACCACTGAGAACTTGATTGGACAAGATTCTAGCAGCAACCACAACTCTGTTCATCCACAAATTCACCATTCTTTTGTTGGTGAAGATGCTGTGGAGTCCCAACTGGAGACGTACCTGGACCAGGGGCATCTGCAGGTCACGTTCCATAATGATCATCATAAGGAGATGGGCTGTGTCACCTTTGGTCAAAGTACGGGCACCAGTTGGGGTCTTCTTGGTAGGGGGCCACAGTTGGCATGGGCTCTCAGGGTTGCAGCCACAGTGGACTTTGCAAAGACCATTGCAGCCGCAATTACCTCAAGAGACATAAGCTTCCCTTGCTTTCCAACCATTTAGAGAACAATCTCCAGAGTGATTAATTTTCTTCTGTGTCTTGCAGGCTAATTGGCTGGGGGAGGGATGTGTCTATCTTGGGAACTTGTCAATGCCATCTGATTGGCTGTTTCAGGATTCTGGCTTCCATTGGTGGCCCCATGGCTCACTTGGTCAATTACAGATGCTAGTGTTGCTATATAATTTGGGTTAGAAGCTGTCTGTGCATGATGGGCAAACAGGGCCATGCTTGAGGATGCGGGAGAAATAACACACTCCTGGGTGGTGCTTGCAGAGGGGCCTGCAGGTTGGGAGTGGCCATAGACAGAGGCTTCACTGTTAAGAGACCCAGCGTAGCCCTGCATGATTTTGTCAAGGCCAGGAAACAGCTCATTGAATTGGTTGGTGTTGGAAGAAGATATAATAAAAATTTTATTATATTTTTAAACTCAAGAAGAGGAATGTATATTTTAGGCAATTTTTTTGTTATATATGGTAAGTTGGTGAATATTATGATCTAAATTTTAGCCGTCCTAAAATGAAATAGGGTGATTTTTGAGAATGCCTGTGATTCCTAAAAGAATCAGCACAAATCCACTCTAGATCCTTTAACATCCTTTTTGAGACACCCATAAATTATATTTATTTCAAATTCACCGCAATTATGATTTGAAACTTGGTTCTTGGATTTGACAATCCCGCAATTTCAGATTTGTTAATTTTTACATGATGTCTATGATTTGTTTGAAATACAGAAAATCTCAAATTGTACATTAGAATCCTGCATTTCTGATTCATGTATCCTGCATTTGTTTGCTGGGTTTTGTCTTTTGTTAGTTGAGTTATCTGATCAAGAGATTCAAAATTTACCAATTTAAATAAATCAAAAAAAGTCAAATTAAATGTTTGATTTTATTTAATATTTTACTTTTAACTTGGCTGAGTTGCCCGCAAAAGTGATTCTAAATTTGGACCAAGGGTATGACAATCCCGCATTTTTATGTTTAGGTTCTGAATTTACAGTAGATAAACTGATTTTAAATTTCTTTTATTTTTTATACCAAAATGGAAACATCCCAGCAACAGAGTAACAATGGACCTGTTGTGCGCCGCAGTTGTGGTTGCCCCTGTGGGTCAAAGAACAGAGTTAGTGCAACACAAGTGCCTACTCAGGAAGGAGATGTGAGATGAGAGTTCAATAGTGATGCTTCACTGACACAGCTGTTTCAAGGAGCACAACATGCAAGGGGGCAGAGCATCAACCCCTGGGTCCACAAGCTGACCAGAAAATACACCAAGGTTGTCACCACTAAAACAGTTAATGATGTTACCACCAAGAGGGTGTCCTTGGTGTAAAGCCCTGTATACCACTGTAATAGTGTTCCTGAAGCCATACTGGAGAAGGTTAAGCCTGTACTTGACACTAGCTATAAGCCTTATGTGAGTGATTCCAAAGGGGCAGAGAAGGACAAGCCACCCCAGTATTTCCAAACAACAAAATGGTAAAAGGTGCTTAAAAAGGTTGCTGCATTATACAGCCAAGTGCCTATGCCCTGTGTTGTGCCCAATCCCAATGAGCTGCTTCCCAACTCCAAAAAGACCAAGTACCATGTCATCCCTGACGCCACCTGCAAGACCTTCATGAGGCTCATGGAGGAGACCACTGACTACAGAAAGGCAACAGCTATTGTCAGTATTTTGGAAAAATCCACACACAGGCTCTGCACAACTTACCTGAAAACAGGGACTGTTCTCCTTTTGGAGAAATCCAAGCGCCAACCAATCCTATTGGTCCAGGAACACCTGTGGATAATCCAAATGCGGCTTGAGCAGAATTGCCATCTTGAACTGGAAAATATTCAGTCATGAGTTGAGTCTGCTTTTGGAATCCAGGCTTTGGTTTCCACATGCTACCACACAGTCAAGAAATTATGATTCTCCTGGAAAAAACTTGGGGTATCTCCATTTAATTGGAATAGCCAAGACAATGTTGTCTACCGCCAGAAATACACCAAGACAGTTAATGCTCTCAAGAAAAAGGGCACAATGAATTTCTTTTACATCAACAAGTCCTCCTTTGCGTCCTCCATGAGAAACAAGTATGGGTATGTCCCAAAAAGTGAAAAGAACGGCATGTCTTGCCATGCAGCTGTCTGGTCTGTTGCCTACTTGATGGTAGACCTTCTTGGTCCCCTTGGTATTGAGATCTACCAGATGATCAAGGGTTACCACAATAGTGGGACTTTTCTGGAATTTCTAAGATTTGTTCAGGAGCTCCTGAGGCGCACAAGCTGGGGCTTTGCCAATGTTATCATGCTAGATAATGTCAGACTCCACAAGGTGGCAGATATCCTCAATGAATTCCAGGTGATTGAGCCTGGTGTTGAAATTGCCTCCCAACAATTGGCCACATCAAATTTGTGCCTTCTCTTCCTCACCTTCTATTTGCCATTCCTCAACCCAATCAAAAAGGTCTTTGGGTGTCTAAAACAAGTAGTTAAGAAAAGGGCACCACCTGGACCCAAGGACTTGTTTAATTTTCTGCAGGTTGGTGTTCATACTCTCCCAGCTGAAACTGTGGCCAAATTCTATGGTCACACAGATTTGTTTCTCCCTGTGTGCCTTGCCCAGCAGCAAATCAATTAAAGCTTTGCTGTTCCCAATGTTTTTTTGCATTTAATTTTTAATGTTTGTTTTTATTTAGTTTAATTTATTGTGACTTTATTTCTGTGATTCCATATATTGTATCAGGTATAATAAAAATCAGCAAAGCAAAGCCAATTGAATGAATGAATGGACAAATATAATACAAGAATATTTATTCTTTATTATCATGATCTTATTTAGGTTAGTTTTTTCATGTTTTTTATATGATTCCAATTATATACTTTCATGTTTATAAAAATTAACAAAGCAATAAGGGTGAATGAATTAATATACAGAATATTTTTTTATTATGTATTTATTTGCTGAGTGTAGATGGTTTGAGTAGATAATATTATAAAAGAAATTATATATAAAAATTTAAAATAGTATTTGGGTGTAGAATTTTATTAGGGGTGTGAGTGACTGAATTCCAGGACTTGTTTTTGAAATAAACTAGAAATTTCTATTGTCAAAGCATATGTTGACATTGACCCTGTACTATATAAATTACAATGGCTTGAGTACAGAAGCACTGTGATACAATTGACCAGGAGGATTTTTTCTGGTGGAGCTGCCATCTCATATGTGGTGGCAAAGATAACTGCATCCTGAATAACATTCTCTATTGAGCTGTACCCAGGGGCAATTTTTTCTTTTAATAAATGGCAAATTTCATCCAGCTTTATTATTACAGTAGTTTTAAAAGCTATGGCAACAACCAAAAATACCTCAGATTTAAACAAAATGATTTCATATTTAAGCAAATTCCAACTATCATTGTAAAATATACACTCTGTTAACAGGGATTTTTGATGTTAATGGGCAAAATGGGTCAACCCAGCAAAGAAGTACTCACACACCAAGTGAAGCTATTCAAAATACTATCTAAAATGCATTGATTCACAAAAAAATGGTGTGAGTTGACTTTCAGTGTAAATATGTTTACTATGTGAATTGGTGACAAAATACACCCAAGCGTGGTGAGTCAGAACTCAAACTAAAACCAAAACACAATAGCAACTCACTATGTAAACAAAATCACTCAAATGTGGTTTATAACAGATTTTAATCAAGAATGATACCAAGGTATCTAAAATAAGACACACAATCCAAGACATGAAATTTAAAAATATTGTGTTGGGTGCTCAAATTGGCGTAAAATCTGGGGAAATGGGTGGAAATTATTTTAGGTGTTCTAACATGGGTGTGGTAAAACCAAAAACAGCTAATTAAGAAATATAAAATATAAAATTGGGATATGGGGAACTATTAATCAAATATTCATATTCAGATAAAAGAAAAATTAAAATTAGGGAGTAAATTAATTAAGTTTTATTTAATATTTTATTAAATTTTAAAATGAAAGGTACACAACAGCAGAGTGACAATGCACCCATTGTGCACCACAGTTGCAGTTGCCCATGCGGGTCAAAGAACAGAGTTAGTGCAACCCAAGTGCCTACTCAGGAAGATGGGAGAGGAGAGTTCAATAGTGATGCTGCACTGACACAGCCAGTTCAAGGAGCACAAGATGCTAGGGTGCAGAGCATAAACCCTTGGGTCCCAAAGCTGACCCAGAAGCCAAAAAAGGTCACCACTACAAAGAAAGTTAGAAACAAGGAGGTAGAACTTACTTTGTATGTGTTTGACGTTGTGTGATGGCAAAGGTCAGTCCCGTCAGCCATGCTGGAGAAGGTGAAGCCTGTAGCTGATACTAGCTACAAGCCCTACGTCAGTGATGGCAATCAGGAGGATGACAAAGAGCCCCAGTTATATCAAACCAATGAGGGACAGCTGGTGTTAAAAAAGGTTGCAGCCTTCTATACCAAGGTACCTATGCCCTGTGTTGTGCCCAATGCCAACAAGTTAATCCCCACCGCTAAAAAAACCGCCCAGAAGCGCATCCCCAACATCAAACACATCATCCTTCTACAGCTCATGCGGGAATCTGGCTACTACAAGGCGGCTGCAGCCCTTGTTGGAGTGGATTCCAAGTACGTCTCCAAGACATTCAACAAATTCATCAATACTGGCCGAGTCCTTGCCGCGGAGAAATCCTTGTGCGTTTCCACTATGCTCACCAAGGTGCACAAATGGGCAATATACCAGTGGATCACCCAGGACTGTAATCTTGAACTGACAAATATACAGGCCATGATCAAATCTACTTTTGGGGTTGAGGCCTCAATTTTCTTTTACTACCATCTGGTGAAGGGAATGCACTTTTCCTGGAAAAAGCTCAGGGTATCTCTGTACAATTGAAATAGCCCAACCAATGTCAAGACCCAAAAAAATACACTAAGGCCTACACTTCCCTCAAAAACAAGCAACAGTGAAATTCTACTATATTGACAGATTGGCATTTGTCTTGTCTATGTGCAATGCATATGAATTGTCCCAAAAGGCTCTAATGATGGGGTAGCTTGGCGTGCTGTAGTCTGCACCATAGCCTATTCAATGGTGGCTCTCCTCAGTCCAAATGGGATTGAGCTGTATCAAATGATATTGGGTTCTCACAATAGCAGGACCATCTTATCTTTTCTCCAATTGGTCCAGGAGCACCTGAGGCGCACAATCCCGGGCTTCACCAATGCAATAGTACTGGACAACATTGGTCTCCACAAGGTGACAGATATTCTTGCTGAATTTCCATCAATTGACATCAGCATTGAAGTAGGCCCCCAGCAATTGGCCATAGAAATTTTGCGCCTTCTCTTCCTCCCTGCCTATTTGCCCTTCCTAAATCCCATTTAGGAACTTTTTGGGTGGCTCAAGCAAGCCGTCAAACAAGGGACCTCAACTGGGACCAAGGACCTCTTTGATTTGCTGCAGGCCGGGATCCACATCCTCCCAGCTGAGACTGTGGCCAAATTTTATGGCCATGCTGATTTTTCATCCCTGCGTGCCTTGCCAAATAGCCAATCAATTAAAGGCTTAGTGTGTCTGACTTTTTTATATTCTCTAATTTACTATTTAGGATTTATTAATTATCATTTTATATTTAGAAGCTTATAAGCCCACAATCACATTCAGCAGGACCAACAATGAAGATTCATAGTGTATTTATTTTATATTAAATTATTTTATTATGGCATCTGAGGCTATCCCAAACACTTAATACTGGATTACACAAATATATTTATATCACTCTTATCAAAAATATATAAAAATGGAATAAAAATCAAATGTAGATTGTACAAATTAGAAGTATGTTTTATTAAAATATATTATTATGCTTTTATGAAAAACTTATCCAGGTGTCAAGGGTCTGGATGTATAAGTATTCTGGCTACCGCCAACCTACTCAACATCCAGCCATTGCCCAATTTGGTGCCCTTCCAATATAATGTTTGACATACCAAGAATGGTAACCAAGCAATATCATATGGCAATCCAAGTATCCAGTGGCTCAAACCCATCCCACACATGACCAACCCCTAAGTTCAATCAAACTAAATCTCTGCCACAGCCCAATCTATATAAGTCTAAAATATTATCAATAAAATATCCTTCTCTTCTCTCCTAATTCCATATTTGAAGCTTCCCCAAAAGGTGCTCCTTATCACAGGATTTATTTTGCAGAACTTTTTTGCTAAAATAAGAATTATAAAGATTTATTATAATAAAAATAATATAAATTGTAATTATATTTATTGAAAGAGAGATTTTATTAAGAGCGCCTGTAGTGAGTTCTTTGGTATGTACCCATCTGGTAATGGAGGTGGCACACAACCTCCACTGCCACACCGTAGACAGTGAGTACACCCTGATTGAAATATTCCTGGAGGCTGGTAGAAGAGAGGATTGTAAGGGGAGAGTGTAGCAGCAGCTTTTCAGGTGGGCTGCTGACCTGTAGATCCCAGCCAGGACCTGGGCGTCCTGGATAACATGGCCAACCAAGTCATAACCTAGAGGGACCTTCTTCCCGTCCAGGGAGAGCCTGACCTCATCAATACTAAGGAAGACCCTGTCAAGGTCCTAAATATTAGGCCTCATCCCAAAGTAGAGCAGGAACCCCAGGTACACAACCAGATGAAGCCTTTGCCCATTAAAGGCTTCTGTAAATTTTCACAGTTTGTTGTAGACAGCACTGATTTTCTTTTCATGCTTTGTCTTTGAGAAGGTCAGCTCCATGGCTGCAGGGACCCCCATCTTGTCAGTGCTCCAGGCCAGCCCAAAGTCAGCAAGGAGGATTTTGGTCTTCTTGACAGCTGTTGCGTCTGCAAAAGCCAATTTACCCACCACACGCCCAAAGTTCTCTAACAGGTAAGACAGGATGTGCTCCACCAGAAAGCAGAATCAAGCAGCTGTATGGGCCTGGCCCATCTCCAGTATGTTCTTGAATTGGAGTGTCACCAGGAAGTCTCAAACAAGATCAATAGAGTTTACACAGTAAACTCCACTGAGGACTACTGGGTCAAGGCAGACCAATTGGGCATCCTTGTAGGCAGTAACTGCCCACTTGGATGCTCCCTTGGGATGTGTAAGCTCAGCCAATGCCTCTTACAACATTGGAAAAGACCTGCAGATGCATTTCTCCAGCTCCTGCAAGACAGGGGGGACAGAAATAGCTGCCTTGCCACATGATTGGTGTAGTTGGTGTAGAACATGTCAGGGACAAAGGGGACCAGGACCTGGTGGATTTTGCCAGCTATGTTTTCTAAAAAAAACGGTAAGATTTTTTTAGATTACCTTCTTGTGTTTCCTCCTTGCTGGCGGCTTCAGCAGGCTTAGCTATTCTTGGCACAAGCAATTGCACTGGTAATTTCAGTATCCTCTTTCCTGGCGCTCTTTGCTGGCTTGAGATGTGCATATATTTTGGGGTTGTCAACCCAGACAGACAACACAGATTGATTTTATGCCCAAAAATTTCAGGCCCTCCACTACTGTCTTCTGAATGTTGAGTAGGCACTCAATTGTCTTCTCAGGGGTGTCTGGTATTTTGGTCATTAGGTCCTTTGTGGACACCTTATCTATTTTGTCCCCTTCAAGGACAAAAGACTTCACTCTGGCTTTGACCTTGCAGTCAATTTCTTTGATCTCAGCAATTGCTGAATTGAGGTCTTTGATTAGTTTTTCAAGTTCTATCATATAATTTTTTTACTAACCTTTCCATATGTTTTTATAGCTTTCACCCCAATAAAATCTGTATTATTCTGATATTATTACCTTGTTGTTTATTCCTGTTTGTTTTATTATTTGCTAAATTATCCTATCTTTTTACCCATTGTGTGTATGTTTTACACTCATCTCAATATGTGTTTTTTGCTTTGTGTTGGGATTGTTTCCTTAATTGCCATATTATTTTTGGCACTTTACACAGCCCCTTGTGAAAATATTAACAACAATTTGGTGATCATCTAAATTTGAACTAGAAAGTTATAGGTTAATTATGTTTACATAAAGTTGTTACTGATCTAAATTCAAAACCCTAATGATAAACTTTAAGCCAATCAGGAGCCAAGTAATAAAGTAATTGTTGTGACATAAAGGGCCATTCAATAATTCTTTGGTGCATGTGCGCTAATTAATCTGATTGGCTGGGTGTTTTGCCATTGTGCGCCATTGCTGCTGTGAAAAGTTGTTGATGGACTAGTGTTAACCCAGCAGCTGATTGGGCACTAGTCCATCAACAACTTGCCACAGCAGCAATGGCGCACAATGGCAAAACACCCAGCCAATCAGATTAATTAGCACACATGCACCAAAGAATTATTGAATGGCCCTTTATGTCACAATAATTACTTTATTACTTGGCTCCTGATTGGCTTAAAGTTTATCATTAAGGTTTTGAATTTGGATCAGTAATAAATTTATCTAAACACAATTAACATATAAATTTCTAATTCAAATTTAGATGAGCACCAAATTGTTGTTAATATTTTAACAAGGGGCTGTGTTTGGGTGCTAAAAATAACTAAGATCTGGATCTAGATACACAGCATAGTAAATATATGATTTTATAGAAATAAACCAAACATAAAGAATAAAACCAACTATAAACAAAGAGAAAATGAACAATTGAAATTCAAAATAAAGATAATATAAATAGAAATTGTTTGGCAAGAGGGAGTTTATAGGGGGAGGGGAAGAGAGATGCCTTGTAGACAGAATAGTATGGGAAGGAAGGCATAGAGCTGGTGCTGGTACAAGGGGTCTGTGATTGTGTGAGTGGGGCTGGCAGGTGAGGGGTAGTGATGGCGGGGGTAGGGGTAAGAGGATTGTGTGTGATGCCCCCATATAAAGCTCCTTATATTACTCATCCATCATTGGTTGGATGAGTTGATAGGTGGATGTGGCACAGGATGGGAGGCATCTGTCTTTTAATGATTGGTTGCCCATATTCACATGGAAGAAAATTTAGGAAAACAAGTCAGTCACCATTTGGCAACCAAAGAGAGAATTGTGGTCAAGGACCCCAAGATAGAAGTTGTTGAAAGCCTGAGGGCGGCGCTCCTGGACTGTGTCTCCAATGTTGAAGAACACAGCATCTGCAAGATAAATATCAGCATGGCTGGCGGGGTAGAATGAGGCCTGGTGCCTGCACCCCTGGATGGCCTCAAGGGCAGTGGAACTTCCATCCATCTGGTGGCTCCAGAAAACCCAGTAGGTGGACATTGATCTATCCCAGGAGTCCAGAAATTACCAAAGATATGGCTATACTCATAGCCTTTGGTAAAATCTGGGGGTTTCCAACAATAGACAAAACCCTTGGCTGAAACAGCCAGAAGCGCACCAATGAATGTCTTCTTCTTGACCTTCTTCCTTCCTTTTTGGGTGGCAGCTCTTCCTTGCACGCCAAAATTGTCAAAAGCTATTAATAGCTTGTAGTAGAAGATGAACATGACATCATCAGTTAGACTAGTCAGGCATCAGACCAGGGTTGATTCAATGACATGATCATACAGGGAATCCTCAGCACCATTCCATTGGTTGCCAGCAACATTTGTAAGAATCCAGAATGAAGACACTTTGCCATACATCCAGTGCTGCACCATGCGCTCGGACACCCAAATGCCATGGTATATATGTTGCTTCCAGACCTGGGTCAAGGGAAGCTTGGGATCCCACTGGAGGAGGTCAAGCATGATTGGGTATGCCTCAGATATTTGTGACTCAGGGGCCTTCTTGGGCTCCTTGGCTGTATCAATCAGATTCCCCCTGTTCATCAGGTTGTTGAATTCCTGCATGACATTAGCTTGGGTAAATTGCAACTGGGCACCAATCTGTTCCTAGGACAGACCCTGTAGATTCAGTGCCACAATTTCCTGAAGAATTTGGGCAGTGATGATTTGTTGCTTGGGGTGCTGGGCTGGGGGAGCTGAAGCCTGATTGGCTGTAGGGGGCAGGTTGGCTGGTGGCAGGAAGTTGTTCCAAATCAAGGTTACCATTCTGATTGGTTGGTTGGTGGGCAGCTTGTGTAAGGGTGGGTACAGGAGCAGGGGCAGAGCTAGATAATAGGTGACTACTGAACAAGTCAAAGCCATATGGGTTGTGGGTCAGTAACAGGTCAGCTTCCTTGTTACCTGCCTCAAAGGCTTGAGTGTAAATGGGTGCCTCCATGTCCTGAGCCTTGCCTTCATTGAAGCTGGCTTGGCTGCTGGCGCTGTCAAAGATATTGCTAGTAAAAACCCTCTTGAAACAAAACCTAGGATAAAATCACTAAAAGTAGAAGTTTAAAATTTTATGATTGGTTTTTATTGATATCATCATTCCATATTTGGAAGACTCTCAAAACTATTATACACAAATAAGGATCATTGAAAATGAATAAAATGCCTCCGTTCCTAAATTGAATAGCTGGTGATTGGCTATTAAACTGTTATACTTCTATTTTAGGCTGTTCATACTACACATCTTGTGTGACTTCATTTTGTTTTGTGATTGTGAAATATCACTTCCGGATGCTTAAATTTTGTTTCATTTTAGTCCTTCTGTTGGTGCCTCATATGAATCCTGATTGTATTATAATATACTCCAGAACAGCAATATTCATCTCACTTGCTGGTTCAGTTCATTTTGTTTGTGGTTTAAACAACACCGCTTGATATTTGCTATAATTTCATATAATGGGCTAGTGAAAATTCATTTTTTGTTTGACAGTTCATTTATTAACCAAAAATATTTAAAATATTTGAATCTTAAATTTCACGCAACTTGAATTTGTTCAAATCTGAAATTATTTTGTTTAAATCTGAGGTTTTTTTTGGTTGTTGCCATAGCTTTTAAAACTTCTGTAATTCAGACAGGTCATATGCTTCTGCTTTAATCCCCATTGTTACAATAAGACCTAGGTAAACAATTAAGTGAAGTCTCTGCCCCACAAACAGGGCTAAGAACTCACAAAATTATTGTATAGGGTACTTTTTTTAAGGGATGTGATGGCAAAGCTTTTCCATGGTTGGCAGTATTCCAGTCTTTTTGGAGTACCAGGAGGCCCTGAAGTCTCCAAGGACGCCCACAACAGCAGGCAGGACGTCAGAAAAACTGGTGTTAATGTAGTATATTTTTTCTTTTAAATTTTTAGGGCATGGGATAATGTGTGTTTGATTGAGAAACAGAAACATTCCTTATATTGTCCTTTATCCTTTTTGGATAAGTCTTGATATGGCATGATTTTGAAAAAGTCCCAGAAAAGGAGGACAAAGAGCTTGTGGATTTCGGGGGTGGAGCATACTGGTTGAGGTGGAGCTTAGGGGCTGCAGCTGTCACGGTAAGTTCCATAATGCCAAACATTATTCAGCTGAGTAAGAAAGCGCAGAAAGCCCAAAAACGTTTAACAAAACTGTTTGATTTAACGGTTTTGAATCAAACAGTTGATCAAAAATGGGTTACAGCTGCTTCAGTTTGCTGTTCAAATCCAATTTCCCCCATAAGTTGATGTTGATAAATTGACATAATTTAAGGGTCACCAGATACAAACTTGTTAATCAGCATGGTTGTCAGAAGTTAGTCACTCAAGGGTTCTTTGCAACCTGGACTAGATACTCACTTGACAATGTGGAAGAAATAGGAGCTCAGGATCCAGGCGGTATTGCTTAGTCAATTTTTGATACCTTGAATAATTTTCAATGTTTTAAATCTTAAGAGTTGAGTCCTCCCAAAATTTACTCAATAAAAATCACATATTCCCTGGTCTAACTTCACTTTTGAAAATGCATTCTGTAGCTGGATTGTTGCTCTACATTCCCTACAATTTTATCCTTAGCTGGATTATTACAGGAAGATGGGGGCCTGCTGTTGGTACTTTGTTCTTGTTGCTACCAAATGTTAATTCAATACCTGTCAATCTCAGTGCTGATCCTTCCCCCGTTGAAGCTGAAAATCCTGTTATATTTCAATGTCCTGAATTTTATGCTGAAGATAACTTGATTCTCTCACAGGCCATTTATCTAGAGCTTTTCTGGTTGGGGTTAATTATTTTACTTAACCCTAGTATCTCATTTGGAAATTACACAAAACAGTATCTGAAGCTGCGTTGGTGGTTAATCATTAACTCTATGTGGATTTGGTGGGTGATTCCCCACCACATGGAGACAACTTCATATTACCCTGTGATTTCTGTCACAGCAACCAAAGCTGAGACCCGCCATTAAGTGTCATCTGGTGTTGGTTGGAGCTTTGTGAGTTGTTCTTGCTTCATAGGAGAAATTTTTAATGTATTAATCATTTCAAAGGCAACAGCTGGCGTCAGGACCAGCTGACACCCTATGTGGGGGTGTAGTTGCTGTAAAAGGTTTGGGATACATAGGGTTTTAGGTATTGGCAGACTACTCCTTTGTACTCTTCATTAAATAAAAAAGTTAGTATAATCTATTTATTTATTTATTTATTTAATATTTTATTTTTTATCTTCTTCTATATCTTTACCTGCTGCTCCCTTGACAGGGGCTGCTTCACAGGACTTTTCACATGATGGTTGCTGGTCTTCTTTTGTTGGTTTATGTTTATTTTTATTTTTTAGTTGCTCAAACATCTTGGGATCCTTTGACCATGGCTTTGCGGTTGCAAACCCCTGTGGCTTGAACTGCAGGTCAGCAAGAACATCTTTCTGTACATTAAGGAGCCTTATTGTAAGTTTTTCAATAGTATTGGGTATATTCTTTTTCACAGCCTTCACAGCAAGTTTGTTCAGTTTGTCACCTTCTAAAACCGCTCCCTTGAGAACGTCCTTTACCTTTTGATTTACCTCCTTGATTTTTGCCACAGCCATGTCCAACTCCTTGATCATTGCCTACAATTCTGACATGTTTTCCTTGTTCTTACCCCAACCCCTTCTATACCAATAAAAATATCCCAATAAACTATATCTATTTTATTATAACTAATAGAGTTTAAATAAATATATCTTGATTTTAATTATGATATTTATTAGATTTAAGCACCACTATTCATTTGATATTGATATTGATATTATGTATATTGTTTTGATATACCAATTCATTCCAGGTATCATGCTGACATATTTTCTTCATGTACATTTTTTGAGTATAACATGATTTGTTCTCAAATCAGTATGCTAATTTTGACCCAAAGTACACATGTATTATAAGATAATCACTTTCACAGGTTATATGTAGATCATATATTTCAGAGTGCGTAAACCAACCCATTCTTAGTATCATGAACAACATGTTTTGTTCATGTACATGTTTTGTCCAAGTACAATATAATTTGTTATTAACTTAGTATGCTAATTATGTGTGGAGTAAAAATTTATTGAAAAATAATCACACTCAGGGGTTATATGTAGATCATAAAGTTCAGAGAGTATATGCGGTGAGATAGATTATTTTTATTAATTCTCTTGTTTTCTATTATAACTTTAATATTTTTGAAGCGCTACAATAAAGTGAATTTAAAAATAAAACTGCTATGGACCAGTCAAGCACAAAGACAGCACAAATGTACGCTTATTCTTATTGGCTGGTCTATAGCACTTGCAGTTTTTAAATTCACTTTATTGTAGCGCTTCAAAAATATTAAAGTTATAATAGGAAACAATAGAATTAATAAATATTAAAGCAGCCAAATTTACTTTTGGTATGATAAAAATCAATCATTATTGTAGTTAAATATAAATATATTTTATCACAATAAAATAAATGCTAGTTAAATCAATATATAGTATATAATTAAAAAAGTGTTTGGGGGGACAAGGCTTAGTTGGAAAAATGGGATTGGGTGGGGCAAACTAGTTGGCAAGCTGGATTATGGGGAAAGGACTTGATTGGCTAGAGGGTTAGTGCTGGTCACCTGGGAAGATTAGATGAGACTAGGGCAGCTGGAAGACCCAGTGGCACATGAGTGCCTTGAGCGGCTTGGAGGAATTCATGATGCATGGCATCATATTCAGACTCAGGGAGGACGGCAATTGACTTGTATGCCAGGGAATTGTGAGGGGGCAGTTGGGGATCCTTTTTTGATTGTCTGCTGCTATGAACATTCTGGGCCATCTTTGTGAGCATGCCAATGACCTTCCAACAGGGAAACAGCACAGTGTGGTCATTGGCTAGCCTAACCATCTGGCTGAAGGTTGTGGGGTTGCGCTCACAGATTGTGTCCCCAATGTTAAAGAACAGTGCATCCCCCAGGTGAAGATTGGCATGGTCAGCAGGGAAAATGGAGACATTGTGGCCGCCTGCTTTGATCTTCTTAGATGCCACTTTAGCGCAATTAATTTGGTGGCTCAGGAAAATTTGGAATCTTGAATTAGCCAAGCTCCAGGTGGCAAGCAAGTTGGAGAGGAATTTCCTGTACCAGTACCCATTGGTGTAGCTGGTTATGATTCAATAGAAAACAGTCTCTTTTGGGGAAGTTGCTAGGACTGCACCAATCAAAATCCCCTCTGGTTCCTTCTTTTTACTCAAAGTTCCATAATCATGCACTTACATTGACAATTTTTAAATAGATATACATATGACATTGTCTGAAATTGAGGACATGTATTGGGTGATTGTGGTACCAATCACAGGGTCATAGGGCAAATCAGAACCATCATCCAACTCATTGGCTGGCTGATTGGTCAGAATCAGAACACTGACCACAAGCTCATGCATCCAGAGCTGCACAGTGTAGCAGACAATAAATATGCCCTTGAGCCCAAGTAAGCAACAAACCTCAATCAATCAGAGGTATGGGTCCTGTAGCAGAAGGTCAAGCATGAAGGGATATACCTCCTTGATCTGGGATTTTACCTGCTTCTTTGGCTTCTTGGCCAGCTTTGCACCACCTCTCTTCAAGAGGACTTGGAATTCACATCTAACCATTGCCTTGGTGAATTGAAGACTGGTGGCATTTTTGGAAAAATTTACGCCACTTTGCTTGAGGCTCACAATCTTCTCTATGATTTCATTGGTTATGATTCAATATTTTTGGGGGGCCTTTGGGAATAAGGGGACCCAAATTAGACAGCACAAGGTTTACTTGGCCTGAATTCTTGGGCAATGATTGGATAGGGTGGGAAGGGACCACAGTTGCCCAGTCTCCAGAATGTGCCACAGGCGCAGGTTGGGCCTGGTCTTGGGGGTCAACATATTGGCTATCAGAAAAGCCACCCATGGATGGGCCTGGTGACACATACAACTCAGCCTCCTCACAACTTGCATTAAATTGGGTGTACACAGGAAATGCAGTGGTTGCGCTCCTTAGCTCAGAGGTCTGAGCTTGAAGTAGCTCCTGGTACTGCTCCTCAGCAACATCAAAGTTACTTTCACTTGAAAAACTCATACTAATAAAAAGCAATAGAAATTATATTAAAAACAGAAAAGTAAAGTATTTCTAGAAACCAATTTTATTTAAATTTTGTGCTCCTTTTTGAAACATTCTCTCAGACATAAATGTCCAAATTTAGAAGTACATACATTGATTATAATGCTGTAGTTCCCTAAATAGAATTTTTGGTGGATTGAATCCTGAAGTTCACTATTTTTAATTTGAGTCCCAAAAGTAATCAATATTTTCAAAAAATGAGTCATTTTTTGTTTGAGTTTATCAATTTTGTTACTGAACCTCATGTTTTCTATGTTTTTATCATATTTTTCCACACACTCATAATCAAATTTGATGTATAATGCTTTGGGAAGTGACTGGATTGCGTGCATTTTGAATTTGAGTTCTGCACATTTGCTATTTCATTTCTGGGATTCAGTATTTGACTTTATTTTTGTTTTGTGATTGACTATTTTTTTTCTGGCTATAGATATTTTTATTGAGTAAATTGACCTTCAACTGATTCCAGTCAAAAAAATTTTGTGACTGAACCTATGCATTCTAAATTGACTAATATATGTTTATCTCAACAGGTTTAAAAACTACTGTATTTTCAATTTTTGCACCCTAAATAGTGTTTCAATTTTTCACTTTTTTGGGGGCTCATTGTGACAATCCACATGTGAGCATTGTTGCAGACAAGGGCTGATTTGACCACAATAAAGATTAAATTCCTAGAAACAGGTAAATGTTGGTTGTTTTGTTGATGTATGTAGGTTGTAGCCAAGAGAGGTGAAGGATCCAAGCCAGGGAGAGAGAACAAGGTGGCCATGAGATCATGCAATGAATGGGGATAAGGGCCTGGATATCTGGAAAGGGATGCACTGGAGGAGCTCTGAGATCTGGGGACCAGCTGTAAGAAAGGTGCAGTTGAACAACTTTACGTAGAATGGAGGAGTAAAATTTCTCCCCATGATTATCAAGTAACTTTGAGGAGACCTTGAAGCTATTAGACAGGATTGGATGTGCCCATAACCATCATTGAGGTGGCTGTCCAGAAAAAACAGCTGCAGAAATTGATGATTTAGAGGTTTCTGGGAAGTGAAGTTGGTTATTTTGTGCCTAAATCTCAAACTAGCCACTTGAGCGAGTAAAAACAGTGGCAAATCATGAGAAGGATCTGTTACTGATGACCTAAATGTAGGTCACTGATAGGGGTCAAGTCTAAGTTGATTCACTTGTGGAGACTTATTGCCTGAGTCTGAGGTGTTGACTGATGAAGACTAGCAGAACAGGGAAAAAATAATTGTGGAGAGCAGCAGCAAGAAAGAGCAGAAGAAGTAGGTAAATGGTAGAAGAAGAGGTTAGAAACAGAAAAAAATAAGAAAATAAAGAGCAAAAAAGAAAAAGGAATAAGAAACAAGGAAAAGATTTAAAGATATAAATGAATCAAAGAAACTGATAAAAAGAATAAAAAGATGTAATAAAAGAGACAACAAGAGAAATAAATAAAATGATAAGAAAAAAAGTAAAAACAAAATAAGAATTTATTAAGGAGTTGATTAAAGTAAAAAATAAAGGGAAACAAGTAAAACAGCACAGGGAAACTCTGGGGACAAAGGCTGGGATTTTGTCAAGGCATTAAAGGGAGTGTGAAGCAAGAAACAGACAGTTTCAGGTTTTGCCAAGTGGGAAAGAACACAGGAAAACACAGGAAAACATTGAAAAAATTCAGTTACCAAAAACCATTAAGTAAAACATAGGTGGAAACGCTTGAATCAACCCAGCAAAACATTATGGGAATTACAGGGAAACTGTTTGAAACACAGAGCCATGGTTTTTCCTGAGCAAGAGGACAACAGGTTTGAACCAGAATAAGGAGCAAGTCATCTGGGGAAACATTTTGGAAAAACAGGCCAATCCAGGCGCCTGATTGGCTAAAGGTCAAAGCTTAATTAATCAATATTTTTCATTAGTAAAACTGAAGAAAAAAGCCTAAAAAATAAGGAAATTGTCAGGGAAAAGTATGCTTTGATTGGCTGAGGTAAATAAGTAAGTTTAATTTATTATAGGGCAGGAAAACTGGATAGTTTAAGCTTTGAAAATAAGGAAGTCCTAAAGGAAAAACATAGGAAGCAAGGAGCTATTTAAGGGGAAACAGCCAGAAACAAGGGGGATATACTGGATTTCAAAAGCCATAAGCCAGGACAAGGAGCCCAAGACCAAGTGCCAGAAGTCCAAGAGGAAAAAAAAGGAATGAAGAATTGACTACCAAATTTTATCTGTAGAGGATCCAGGAAATTCATGCTTGATTCTTTATTATCCTGGTCTGACTCTTTTCCAGGTTGACAGGGAATCCTTTATGTGAGCTTCAATGAGCTCAGATTCCAGGGAAGCAATATTGGCACTAATCTTATTGCCATCTGATGATCACTTCCATGCTTTTTACTTACCATAGTCTTAGCTGAAGACCATATATTTCATTTCATGGTATTTTTTTTCTGTTAAAAGCCAAAAACATAAAGCATAAAATGATTGAGGAAAAAGCAACCATTGTCACAAATAAGTATCTTTATTAATTATTATCATGTTTCCATTATATACCAATCATGGTATAATCATCTGAAAACCCCCCTGACTCTGGAATTACACCTGGATTTCTATCATTTGATCTATGACACAACAGCGTCATTTAAACAAGACCTTTACCAAAAAGATCTCACACTCTTAACCTATAAGAATGTGCCCTAATTTATTCCAGAATCACCTGATTCCTTCTGTGGAAATGTATTGTTTTGGATTAAAGTATTACAGACTTCTGGCGCTAAAACCCTACAGAATATACATATTCCTGATCTAGGCTATCATTGTTCCAACTGGGAACCAGCTAATTAATCCTGAATGCATAGACACTATTGTATACATTTAGTTATTTTTGCATTAAAAACCCATTAAAACACTTTGAAACTCAAACCAGGCACCCAGGAACTTTCCCAGGAGGTGCCCCAGCACCTGAAACATTCACTGAGCAGCGCCTTGGCGCTTCTAACCTAATAAATTTGCCAAAACAGCGTTTTAAACCACAATTTGGGGGTTTACTTTTGGTTAACCTTAACCAAACTTCTTAACACAGTCAAGGCAGTTGAAAAATATAACTGAATCCTCATTAATCATATTCCCTAATATATATTAATTAATCTTCCCAGTTAATTAATTTGCTTGAAGACAGCAAGTCTTTACTTGACATAGTCAAGTCCATTTTCACCCTATGGTTAAATCCTCATTAATCATATTTTTCAGGATACCACGTCCCAGGGGAAGGCCTGTTAGCCTCAGCTGCCAACTTGCTCTGTTGGGTCAAGGGTAGAGCCCACCATAGGAGGGGCGCTAACTTGATGAGATAAGATTCTGATTGGCCTACTAAAGCCCAGGGTCCAGCAGCTGGAACCATAGTGTTGACTAACCCAGCCAAGGTAATGTAGGCAATGTCTGCATATTGATTGGCTGTGGGAGGAGTCAGATCTGAGGTGGCTTGTAGGCAGTCAGGCTTGGGTGTCAGGGGTGCTTCCATATCTGTCTGGTAGACAGGCAAATAGTTGTACTTCACACAATGTTGGGAGCTGGTTGCTTGAACCAAGTATCTTTATGAAAGGCAGTTGGTGGGGTTATCCGCTAGACCAGGTGGTTGATGTGTGTGGGGTTCCTTCAGAGTAAGCTCCTGGTACTCTGGTTTAAGAGGATAGTCAGGTAAATGCAGTGGGCCAAAAGGAGCTCCAGGAGGATAATAAAATACAGGCCTGGTTTTGGGGGCTTCCTCAGGAATGCGGGCTGTCAGCCCAAGATTTTCTGTTGGAACAGTAGTAAAATGGAAAATAACCAAGACAAAATAAGGAATAAATTGGTAGAACCAAGGTTCCATAATCTTATTTTTATTTAAAAATGGCAATACCAATTTTCAAGACTTTATGGAGTTTAAATACCATTTCAAATGCTAAGTTTGGAATCTAGCCCATCACCTGATTGCTAAGTTGCTCAGTTTCTTTTGGCCCAAGAGCTCCGGCCCCTTCCTGGATCCTTTGGCCCATAATTTTCTCTGCTGGAATGACCTTCATCTTTTGGACCAACAATAATATCATCATTGCCTTATCATTGCCACTGATGTTCCTGTCATCCTGGACCAAATGACCCTCAGAAACCCCAAGCCAGGTCAATCCTGGTCCCATGGTCTGAACAGCTCCAGGAGTTACTTTGAGGTCACCAGAGACCCAGAGATCACATGGCCCAGCAGCCTGGTTTTCTAACCTATCATCTGAGTTTCCTTGAGACTTTAAATTATCAAGATGAGCAGTAAATCCATCTCCAGGTGACCCATTAGTCTATATAGGAGTGATGTCATGTTGATTCAGTGCTTATAGCAATCTAGACTGGCCCAGAATAATCACTGTCCTATGATGTTCCTCCATACTTTGCAAATCTGTGGCCTGGAAGACCTGCAAATTTTGCTGATTATCCAGATTCAAATCACAACTTGTTCTAGCTCTTTCATTGGCTAGCTGCAAAAAACACAGCTGGATGACCCAAGGGTCTTCAGGATCCTCACAACCATCAGAATCAGGTCCTGAGCCTGATTCTTCTAATTGGAGTTTTCTACTTATTTTGGGAGAAATGTCATTTGTGATAGTATTCAAGGGTATTAATTAACCTTTGTGGTTAATCAATTGGTTTGAGACACCTAGTCTCATAATCTGAATCATTCAGATTATTTATTTTGGCCCTATGATTAAATTCTCATTAATCATATTCAAGGATATCAATTAACCTTCATGGTTAATCAATTGGTTTGAGACACCTAGTCTCATAATCTGAATTGTTCAGATTATTCATTTTGTCCCTCAATTAGTACAGCCTAATTGATTCCTGGGTACTACATTACTACATTTGAAAATATCTCCAAGGCCAATCCTATTGTTTTGAATTTCAACCAATGAAAAGCATCACAATTCAACCACTTTGTGAAACCACAGCTCAGCATGACTGTAGTACAGTCACAGTATCCTTCCCAAAAAAGGCTATCTGACAGAAGATTTCTAAGGAGATCTTCTTTCTGAACTCAATAAACGCCACTCTCAACCCCTTATTCATTATCCCTGGCTGTGCATAGTTCTAAATGAGTGAAGCACATGAAATTTTCTATCCTAGCTCAGGGGAAGAAGACACTTATTACCAGGGCTGCCGGAGAATTTGCAACTGGAAAAACATCAGACAAGGAGTGAGAAAGATTGACCAGAAATTTAGAGATGACCACCAGAGGCAAAGAGCTCATAGAATATGAGTTTAAGAGACTCTTCAAGGATTGGTATCAACCCCAAGATGATCTAGCTCCAGCAGAGGTCAAGGTATTTGGAGGAGATGTGTGACTGTACAACAGTCACTTTTAGTATTTAGCCAAAATAAATGCTCCAAGATATATAAAGTTGTTCTGTTTTTGTTGTTTATATAAATGTAGATAAGTTTGGCTGGAATTCTTTAGGGAAACAATTACAGATAGAAAATAGTATCTATATTTAATAAAAGGATATAATATGTTTTGTTAATTAGGCTGTACTAACAGGCAATATTAGCCAAACCAATATTGGGGACTAGGTGTCTCACAAACGGTTTAATCAACCCCAAAGGTTGATTAAAATATACCTGCGGATACAATTAATGAGAATTTAATCATTGGGCTAAAATGGACTTGACTGTGTCAAGTAAAGACTTGGTATCTTTGAATCAAATTGATTAACTGCAGATATTAATCAATATAATTGACAAGGAATCAATTAACCAACAATAACAAAATGTAGACAATGGTTTCTGGGCATTCAGGTTTGATCAACTGGTTCCCAGTTGGAATGTCAATAGCTTGGATTTGGAATATTCAGATTCCACAGGGGTTTGGCGCCAGGAGCTTGGGAAGTTCCATGCCAAATCAATACATTGAAACAAAAAGTATCAAGTGATTTATTTGCATTGTAGGTAAATTCTCATAGGTTGAGGAATGTGGGGATCTCTTAGGTAAAGATTTGGATTGGTTGATGTCAATTTTTCATCAATCACGTGATAGAAATCAGGGTTTGATTCCTGAATTAGAAGGGTTTTGGCCAAATATGCCCCAAATGATATATAAGCAAAACAGCAACATTCTAATAAAATATACTCTGTCAAATTTGACGCTTTCTCCTCAATCTTTTTTCAATTGATACATCTTCTCTTTTGTTATTAAAAAGAGCTAAGTTTGAAGTTCTCTAAATTAAAACTACTGCTGCTAGAAAGGAAATTCCTGAAGGCTCCCTGGAAGAGGCCTAGGAGAGTCTTGAAGTTGCAAAGACTTTGCCTAATGAACTTTTAGTGGAATTTAAAGCAGTGTTTGAGGGATTATATATAGGCTATTTTATCAAAGAGGGAACCCCAACACAAGAGAATTGAATTTATGCATGGTATTTGTAGAGCTTGCTGGTAGGGTTCAATGAGATTTCACAGCAGGTGAAAAACACTGCAAACCAAGAGATTGAGGCTCTCAAGTTGAGAGAAGAGAAAAGTGTTGAAATAATGGCCCAGTGGCGTGATGACAATAAGGTGTTATCACATAAAATTTTCTCCTTGAAGGTGAAGCTTGTCAAAGCTTTATCCCAGGAAGGTTATGGTAAAAAGAGTCATCCAGGAAATGAGAATGGTAAGTTTGACTGGTTTAACCAGGATCCCTCACAAGATGCTTGCATGGTCATAGGAAAAGCACTTGAGGAATTTGCCACCATGTAAACCAGGTATAAGCCTCAACCCAAGAAGTTGCCCCATCTGGAGAATGACATCCCCTTTCAGTTGGTACCTGGATTTGGCCCATAACATGTTATGGTGACCAATGAGCTGGAACACCACATATATTTTCAATTTCTGCACTTTTTACTTAAGGAACTTTGACCTAAGAAACTTGTCCTGTTGCCAAAATAACCAAGGTTAACCATAGCACCAACAATTATGATGCCTAAAAAAGCAACAAAGAGTCCTTGGCGTAAAACTCAGGACATTGAGAGACCAGAGTGTCTTCTAGCTTGGGATCAACTTGGAACTACTTGTCATTAATGGAAGCAGAAGGAACAACACATGGAACATGTTGATGACAGCCAGTAATAATATGGCCAAAAATCAAGCTAACAGGGAGGTATTGCAGGAGCTCAAATTTGGGATCCATTGTTGAAACTTATTAAAAAGATAGCAAACAGAATTTATTTTTAGAAGTTTGGTCAAACTTGTAAGAAGGACCCAACTCTTAGGAGTTTCTTGAAAATTATTCCTCATGTACACCAATAAAAGTGACAAAGCCTTTCTATTTCATGGCAGTCAACTAAGATACCAAGAGGCCTACCATTCTGCCATTCTCAACTGTACCATGTACAGCTGGAAAAAAATCCCTAGTGCTCAGTTTTTGGGCCTCTTTTGTCCTGGTGGAGGCCCTGCAAAATACTGAAAAGTTCACAAATAGGGATTAGCATACCAAACCATCAAAGAATTGAAAATTAACAAGAATGGGAATATCAGGAATGTCCCTTCTGTAAATCCTGACAATAATTTATTCCTTGGTTTAGGGAAAGAAAGGTTTTTCCTTTGGGTTCTACTGGGTTTCTTAAAATTATTGGGTTAGTTAGCAGTAAAGGTTCTTTTTTACCTGAAGATAAATGCTAAAATCAGCTCCCAGATACAGGGTTATCAGCAACGGGATTCAAACCTGGGTCTTCTCCTGTTTGCCTTGACAGTCAGTTGCTTAAAAGAACAATTAGTAATATGGCCAAGAACAAATTATTACCTTTTGAAAGCAATTCCAGCCAATCAGGTGCTACAACAATCCTTTCAATGGATCCTTTTAAGCACTTTGATGATGCTTACAACTGTTTTGACCTTGATTTTGTGGTGGCTTGCCTGTTGGACTCCGGTTCTGCTACTAGTTCCTGCTCTCCTTCCCCAGTTTTAACTGGGGAA